>VXBC01008336.1:148455-375305 GCA_013399945.1 Ploceus nigricollis
TTGTATGTACAATCACACTACTTGTTATGGGCTGCATATCAGAAGAATATATCTGGTTTATTTTTCCTCCATGAATTAAACTTTTTAAGCTAAGCATTGAGGGAGGAAGTGAAGAGAAAGTAACACATTTGATAAATGGGTATATACAGCTGAAAAAAGCTGCCTATGACATGAATAGTTATGGCATGATGTCCCAAGGAGGCTTGCACGCTAACACATTAACTGTGACCTTTCTATAGGAAAAAATACCAGGTCCTCACGATCTAGACCTTGGGCTAGCCTTGCAGCAGCCACCCACACAGATTGAGAGCAAGGCATAATCCTGTCAGTCTTACATTTTCTCTGAGAAGTCTGTAACAATGTGTGCAGCAGACCTGTTACCAGAAGCACAGTTGCTACATATTAAATCAGATGAAGAGCACAAAAATTCCTCCACAAACAGGCTGAATACACAAGTATTCTCAGAGAGTGTGAATATCTGCTGGCCAGTTTTAAGTTCCTGATATTTCTCAACTTTTCAATAGGAGACTTTCCTGCTTTTGTGTTCTTCTCCATCTCCCTGTCCCTGTACCAAGGGGAGTCCTGGAAATGAAGATGAAGCATCTCTTTGATCTTTCTTTTGTGACCTTCAGCAGGCAAAAGATCATCTGTGCAAAATTTTTTTCTCAATCTCTGCAAATATATGCTGCAGCAATGCTCGAAGTAATACAAGAGATTTGTTGCTATAGTTTAATTAATCCCAAGAAATTATATGTAATCTACAACTATTGAATCTAATAATATGATATAATGATGATGTCTGTTATCATCATCATCATCATTATTATGTTTTACATACATAAGCCTTTTCTGATTCTTAGTAGCTTGCTGGGCAAAGGTAAAGTATCATTTTTACCTCATGGTAGCACAATTGTTTTTCCAATAGAAAACTGGAAGAGGTTTCAATGTTGGCCTGGTGTATTTTGTCCATAACCTTGCTCTCAGACGTGCTTTCTATACAGAAACATGCACACAAAAATTTGCCTGGGGCTGTGTCCAGGAAAGAGAACATTTCAACTAAACCAGTCAATAGGTCAGAAACAATCATATGGTTAACAAGTTTAGACAGTCTAAACAACAGATGCTTCTGTCAGGTTCACCAAAATACACAGATATTTTTAAAAATCTTTTAATGCAGCCCAAGTATTCCCGCATGTAAGCTGCAGGATAATTTTCATCTTAATGCAGTAACTTCAGTCTTTGAGCATCAGTCTTTCAGGGTGTCCTGTACTGAAAAATATATTTGCTTGTTATGCCTTGCTGGCATGGTGAGGAACACGGATTGATAGTCTCAGTGCTGAGTTATGTTATCATGCAAATGCTGATATATATTTCCTACATTCAGATCTTTCTTCTCAGGACAATTGATCTCTCATAATTCTCTTTCAATCTATGATGTTGTAAAAATTATATACGCAGTTGTGCAGCTTCCTCACTAGATAGTTATAATATCTGCAAAAACTGTCAAACTTTAACCTGGGCAAGATTATAAATTATCATTTTGTAACTACAGAAAGCTGCTTTAGAGGGAGAAAAACCTGATCATTTTGCCTTCTTCCTGTTTCACAGGCTTTATTTTTGCCTTCTCAGTTCCAGAAGATTAATGGAAATAGAAATGCCTATCTCCATGGAGCTGAAAGGACTTAGGGATTGTGGACTCCACACATAATTTCTTATCACTCATATTCAAAACAAGGGTTTACATGCAAGGCACACATCCCAGTTGCAAAACTAGAATACGTGTCTGCAAGTCTGAGAGAAAGAGAAACAGAAAAGTGTCTGAAACCTTTTTTCTAATATAAGTAGGAAAAATATCTTGCAGTAGATTGGAAAGAAATGTAAGAAAATGTCACTTGACTCCTCATACTGGGTACTTGATATGATATGTGCATGGTAGAACTTCTCTCAACTCATCAGCAATCATGAAGTGAAACCCAAAGTGCTAGAGAAAAGGATCAAAGCTTCTGCCTACCCACAGTTATAATATTTAAATGAACCCTGAGTCCTAAGATTAAGATTTTAAATCTCCTTGATTAAGCCTTAATAAATGCCACAACAGATGCATAGTTACTACATTTAAGCTAACGGTTTGAGTAAGAAATTGGCAGCATTAGGCTAATAACACCAGTTATGAGAATCTTGTGCTTTCTTTTTGTCTCACTATTTGCCTTCCCTCTGGGTCTTTCTCTTCTCACTTATTCTCCCTGAGTAATATTTTTCTGTGCTGGACTTGCAGGGATAACAGGCCAATGCTTTTTACTCAGACAGTTCCCTTCTTGTTCTTCTTCTGGGATACAGTTTCTTTTCTCATCACTGCCACGAAATGGAAGTTTGGCCTCCTAAATTACTGGGTCTGAATGATAAGGCCATTTACCTTCACATATCAGGGCTCCCTCAAGCAACGTGCTGCCCTTGCCTCGCTATACTGTGACTGTCTATTAGGTTGCTTCTGTGAAATTTCTGAAAGATTTTCTCCTCTCCTCTTTCACCTTTCAATCTTTGAGCATGAGCCTGCAGGGCTGCATGGAAGGAATGCACAGAGGGCCCTGAGGACAAGAAGAATTACTCTCAAGGGAAGACTAAATGCCATCCCAACCATTCTCTGCTGACAGAACCAGAGGTCAGTGCTCCTGGCTTGGCGCTCTAGAAACCTTGGACCCAATTAAGTGATTGATTACATATACACTGTTGTCACACAAATAACCATCTGGGTTAAAACATATATATATATTTATTTTTATATATATATAAATATAAATACACTGCTGGAAGAAATATAAGTTACTGAGTTCTTGAGGATTATTCTATATTAATTACAGCTGCTACCTTTTTCAGAATCCTATGACTTAGGATCCTCCCTGTTCAGCTGTCTCAAGGTACCCATTACTAATGTGTTTTTAATGTGAACACATTCATAAATGGCCTCTCCCATTTAAGTACAAAGAATTTCCTTCTACAACTAAGAAAGTTGCAACCTGTGACACCTGATAGCTTTTTAAAGATAAAAGCAGAACTGTGCAATAGCTTATGGAGTGAGAAACCCCATGGATGTGGTGAACCTAACAAATTCATCTGGAATTCAGTTAAGGTATGGTTCAGCACTCCTCAACCTGCTAAAAGTACCATGGAATGTGTGGTGATTGCAATGAAACCCAATGTTTTTAGGGTTTTTGTCATTCAAACAATAACTCAGCAATGTAAAATGTCTCACAGCTCCCTATGGCAACAGTGGTACATTATTACATAATCAGCTAATTGTTTTATTTAAATAATTCCATAGTGGTGTACAGCACCTAGACTGTCCCTCTGTATGCCTCACAGTCACTAAAAAACTTCCTTAGGTCCTGATGAGATCACAAAGCATGCACAGCATAATAATAATGCAGTGCACAATGATACATAGATGTATATATCTGTTTGCCAAGGACCCATCAGCTGTAGCTCACTAGAATGTTCTGTTTTCACTGAATTAACATTTTAAGGAAAAATCCAACGAGATGTACTGTACTTAACCCAGCAATATTAAAAAGTGGGATGCACCTACTTCAATACCAACAGACATTTCCTTTAGTACCAGTACACATTTAGAGTAGCTTCTTAATAGAAAATTCTGTGTTAAAACATCATGTTCTAGAATAGAAAAGTCCTGAGAAACCTTTTCTGTTTTATAGGGATTGACTTCTCTTTTTCAAGATCTGCTGTAGTACCTTGCCCAAAATAGCACATAAATCCACTTCAAAAATATTGCAGACTTTTGTTTACTAAAAAAAAGTTCACACTGAGAACCAAAACTATATGAAATAAAGCTGCAAAAATAATTTTGATACAACAGTCAATTCTTTTTCTGTACAATTGATGTTTGATAAATATTCAAAAGAATTATATAAATATATGAATTTTACAAAATATTACTAGTTTTTAAACAATATGTTTATGTGAGCAAATAAAATATTTTTGAAGATGCTCAAGTCAAACTATTGTTCCTACATTTTGATTAAAAAAATAAAATATATGCGTGAAAGCCATAAACTTATATGTTTAGTCACTAATAGAACTACAAATAAATACTCAACTAATGTCACATAATGTTATACACATATACCATGATGCTTTTATAATCTTACAGATATTTTAGTTTATGGATCATTCCAATTTGAAGATATATATTTGCCATTTAATGAAGAACATCACTTCATGTAAACAAAAAAATTTAAATATTTGTTTTGTATGTTGTTCTGTGTTTTTCTTGTTTTCTTTACCAAGAAACCATATTAACAGAAGACTGGTAGTTTAAGCTCTAATTACAGAAAAAAATATATATACAGCTATGTAAGAGTTATATTTTTTCCTAGATTATACCCCTTTATTTTATAACTCTCTCTAAATGTGGGGGCCTTTTTCAAAACTTACATCTTTATGTCACAAGAAGACATTCGATATCTGTTGCAGTCAATGAAGTTAATAATAGGATTTGATGGCATTCAGTTTAGGAACATTCAGTAGTCTTGTTTTATGACAGTTATATGAAAGTTTCCAAGAGCTGCCCACATTTGCTATCAAAGAATCATACAATACTTTTGCTTTAGTCAGAGAAGCATTGATACTCTAATTAGAAAAGCATACTTACTAGTCAAACTGCTGCAGGATTTCTACATCACAGCTTATTCACTGAATCAAAGAGTCTTTTCTCCTATCATGTTGATTCGTAAAACTTGCACTTGTCATTATTGCTCTAGGTGTAGTTTGGGATAATTGAAAGCAGAATTCAGAAACTCAGAATCTCCTTTTCCTCCCCTCTCTTTTTAAACATTTATTTTTCAATGCTTTGCTTACAGTCCTGTAACAAATACTGCTACCATGCTGGTTAAAATCTCTATGCATAACAGCTAATTGGCTATCTAAGACATCTTCTTTCAATGAGCAATGGTTATTGAACAGAATACAGTGGTATTCTTGGAAAGAGAAAAAAAAATACAAGAATAATGGGCACTAGAATGACCATACAAAGAGGAGAAATCTCAGATTAGCCCAAACTCTCAGGCCCTAATCACTGACAGAAGAATCTGGTAAATCAAGGAAAAAGACATCAATCCATTCAAACAGGATTAAAGGTTTAAACTGAAAACCAACAAACTTGTTAGCTTTTGTGGGAAAAATTTACATCAGGATTTTTTTAGATATGAAACAGACAACTAAAATATTTCCAGCTGCCTATTTAGTCTCTCACGTAAAAGACAAGGAAACAACACCACAGAATATAAAATCAATGCTTAAGTAAACTGATTCACGTGAGAATGTCACAGAGTGCAACGAGCAGGCAATAATTAATATTTGAAGCTATAAGATTATTGGCATAAAAATAATTATTTATTACCAAAATGTATTTTTGAATGACAGCACAGCTTTGTTAACAAATAGACATATGGGGGTTTTTTAGACTTTCAATCTTCAGGTTAGAATGACATACTTCCTGTGGTGGGCAGTTACTAGTGCTCTGGAAAAAACTGAGAGAAACATGAATAGAAATGCTATGAGAGAAGCTATGATAGAAATTTTTTTCTGACTACAGAAGACAGCTACCAAATTTGTTTTACTCCTTTATTTAGTGGAAAAAGAAAAGACAGGTGTTGTTCATTATGGTTTATGTTATCCTTAACTCTCTTGCCATAGTGACTATAATTTAAAAGGACATGCAACAAAAGGATGAAAATAAAATTTCCATGCCACATGCAATACCATCCACACCAGCTTTATACATTCTTGCTGATGCTTTTCCAAATGAAATTTTATTTCAATCATTCTAAAAATAGAAAGGCCGGTCATAAAGCTTTTTCTGTTTCAATGAATAGATAAGTCAATTTTTAGCCAAATTATTAACTACAGTACCTGATTCATGAACCTTATTTTACATATATTTGTATTCTTTCTTGCCATTAGAAACCTTTAAAAAGGAGGGTTAGAAATTATTATTTTAGTATCTATTTCTTTCACATTCTTTTTCATTCATTGTTTATCAGGAATAAAAACTCTTGTTAATTGTTAGTTATTTCCTTTTTTCAATAATTATTGCCAATCCTGAGGCCACTCCAGTTGTGAGATACCCATAACTTAGAATAATTATTTTATTTACCAACATCTTCTCTTTGCTAATAGTATCTCTAAATATCCTTAAGGAAGCTTCTTTTACAATAAATGTATGGCAGTACACATCTTATTTATTAAATTTACAGTGGACTTCTTCAATCCCAGTCAGCATATACAGTATGCCAGAAATTTAAATAATGACATTCTACGTGGAACTTATTATTGGCCTGGGAATATTTGACCTGGAATGCCATTAACTTATACATTTTAAAATCATGTTTAAAATGCTGCAAAACTAAGATTGTAGTGAATTTAATTTCAAAGTCATTTTGGATGCCCTTTCAAACTGTATGTGGTAATCCTTGATTTTTGCACTGATGCTAAATGTTAATGAACAGAGCCACAGTGTACCATTTCACCTAGAGCAATGAAAACATTAAAATCTCTTTAGAAGACTGAATAAAACTTTATTTTATAAATATAATCCTTGTTGAAGCTCTATCATTTCACTGTACTTTTGAAATAAGAGCACATGGAAAATATGGAAGAGTTCCTTTGAGATAGCTAACTAAAGCTACAAAATGAGCACGGTACAGTATTTCCAAGGAACACGGTTCAAAAGTTGTACGATTACTACTAAGGTTGTTTTATTCTTTACCACATTTGGAACAGGAAGTCTGTGTTGTTCTTGAAGAATTCTGAAAAGCAATGTCACAGTCTGATGACCTCTTCTCCTCATTAAAACGTTCCCAAAGACAGCTCTCTGCATGATGTTTTGTAGCTTCAGCAGCCATGAACTAATTTGTACCTCTTATTTTGATCATGCACTGGTGAAAGAACCAAACAATATTTTTCTTTAAACACAGAGAGGTCTTTCAACAGCTCAGCATGCACTTCTACCCTCTTTTTAATCTTGGAGCACCTATTTATTTGCTCTTTTCACCACTAAATCTTCTTTGCTCCTTTCTGCCCCCCTGCAAAGCTGCTAGTTAAAATCTTCAGTGTTTTTTCTTCATAGGCTTAAACCATTAGAAGGGTATTACCATAAAAAGGGAGACAAGGACTCAGAGACATAGTGCACCAGAATTTGCATTTCTAATTTTTAATCCAATTAAACTAAAATAATATTTATTTAGCTACAACCTTTCTATAATGGGTATAAATTCACTAAAGCTAATGGAAAATTTTCTTCCTGGAGGAAATTAGTTATAGGTATTCACTGTGATAACTGATTGGTTCTGCATATTGAGTGTCTCCAGATTTTGCATAGAGGTAATTAGTATTCAGCTAGTTGATGTGTTTATTTTGCACACCTCCTTTTTTGTGCATGTGCAATTCATTATGCAAGTCATTTTTGCTCTACATAGTGGATTCTGTATATGCAAATTGGTAGAGTGTCTAAGGGCAATAGTTTTTAATACATACCTGGAAAGAAAGGCTGCATGTGTTGGCATATTTGCATTACAACCAAGTGTTGTTTTTTCAGACAGCTACTGAATAAAAGCTTATGGCATTATTACTTGTATTTCCTTTTCAATCAGTACATTTTAATCAGTAATATATACTTTGTGTATAAAGTATGCCTTTTGTAAATCCAAACCCATCTAAACTCACAGACAGCCTCATTCTACTTCCTTTGATTTTGGCTCAAGTAAAGACAGGCTTTTAACCTCTCAGGCTTTTTAGTCAGGAGAGAGGACAGCAACCACTGTTGCCGTAGAAAGTGGAGAGAAAGTACTAAATCTTGCCTTTTAAGGGGAGAAAAGCTCAATGTTCTGACTCATGAGCCCAGGTATAGCTGCAAAATGGGAAATTCCTTGCCCAGAACTTCCCCGCACACTCCAGTGTCCTGTGTGGGCACATGTCCACAAGGGCCCACCCCACACCTGAGCAGACCCCCTACATGCAGGAACTGCCAGCAGGCTGCCACTGGAGACTGCAAACTGGCATCTGGAAAGATATCCACCCCTCTTGAGGGAAGTCTGCCATAAATCACCATTCTTGCTCTCTCATCCTGACTGACTCCAGAACCTTGTGGTCCAAGCTACTAAGGGTAGTCACAGGCTCTGGGAATGATAGCAAAGACTGTAATAACACCAAAGCAGCATCCCCTGTATCCATAGCTCCCAATCATGGCTATTCACGTGCAGGAGCATATGGGAGAACTGAGGATGAGCATGTATTTCACTCATTTATTTAATATTGTACTGGATATATTCCTGTAGTATGAACCATTCCATCATCTGGAGAAAATGAGGCCACAGCCAGCTAATCATTCCTGGTTGCTGCTGTGTATTCTACAAAGCAAGGACATTCATGCTCAGAGGAGACAATGTTCTTACCTAAAATATTATTTTCGGCATTTCATTTTAATTTCTTGGGCTGCAGGGAGTTTCTCAAAAGGGCACATTAACAAAACAAAAAAACAAACAAAGGCAGTTCTCAGCCAACTCTCACATTACCCTTGGTGTAAATTTTTAAAATCCAAATAATCTGAAGTTTACACGAAATCTTTCTACCTTGCATTGTAAGAGGAACAGACATGCAAATAACAATTAAATTTTTCAGAAGTCCAAATAAATAGGCGGAGTTATAGTCACAATTTCCCTGCTTAGTTATATGTATCCTGTGTGCATGTATGGATCAGTGAATTGTCATCAAGTACATTTTTGCTGATACATGTTGTCCAGTATTTCTACAGAAAGAATAATGTTTTGTTCAGTACTATTCAGAAAGAAGTTAAGGTTCCTCTAGCATGTTCCTCAGGAGACAATTTCATATTATAATATGACTTCTGCTACCTTCATGTCAATAATGTTTTGTTAGAGGATAAAATTTATACATTTTACTTTGAATAGGCTTATGTTTTTCATAAAAGAAATGTCATTGGACTGAATTTTATCAAGGGGTATTTCTGTTTGGTTTTTAAAAGTAAGGCTGAAATAAATAATACGGCCTACATTAAAGTGAAACCTAGCCAAAAAAGTCTGTTTTGTGAACACATCTCTAAAATGGGCTGTATACCATAAGACTGGTTCCCATCACACTCTGGCAACTCTTTTTATGGCATTTTTCTAGAGCAACAAGACTTACCCTTGTTGGAGGAGGATCAGACTAAGGAACATTTAAAACACATAGGTGCATGTGACTTAGTAGCACATAATTTGTGGAGCCTCTCTTGATCATCTTTCCTAGAAGAAAGCGAATGTCAGCCTCAAAGATGGGCAAGAAGGAAGACACAGGGGAAAACAGACATACACAGGCTTACTGAAGGTAGCAAGGCAGGAGACCATGAAAATGATGAGATAGGTGAAGAGGCTGAAAGGGCTGGGACTCATCAGCCTAGAGAAGTCTAAATCCCTGATGGCAGGGAGTAAAAAAATAGAGCCAGACTTCTCAGTAGTTCCCAGGGGCAGGCCCAAGAGAGAGTGGGCAGAAATCGAAATATAGTAAATTCCAATTAAATGTAAGAAAAAACTTTTTTTTTACTGTTCAAACACTGGAGCAGGTTGCCTGAGGAGGTTGTGGAGTCACCATCCTTGGAGATATTCAGAAGTCCATGGGCACACATCCATAGGCAGTGTGCTTTAGCTCACCTTGCTCTGAGCAGGAAAGGTGTACTACATGATTGCCAGAGGTCCTTCAAATTAACCATTCAGTGATTCTGTGTTTTTTCAGTGCAAGTGAATCAGAGACACCACGAACAACTTCTGACACTGTGATAAATGCTCTGAATTTGTTTCCATAATCATGCAATAATCCCAAGGAAGCTCTGTAGCTGTCATCTCCTGTTGTTTGGATTAAAACTATTTACCAGACAGGAAGAGGTTTTATTTTCCATCATAAAATTATAAAAAGCCCTTGTAGTGTTGGGAAGGATGATGTCAGGATTGGTGTGGCTTGTTAATAGCAATCCAAATAACCCCTCCTAGGTTAGAGAGATGCATCAAATTTATGAAGATTTCTGTAGCTTTGGGAATAAATTTGCTCACAGCTAAAGAGAGCACACTTCAGCAGAAATAGGCTGGAATTTTGAAAGGGAAAAAATCAATCCCACTCTGCTGGAAAATTCCCATGCCTTTCTCACATAAAATCTGGTGTTTATATACAATCCCCATTTATTATAAGATCTTTTGACCAGATCCATATCAGTTAGGTCTAGATTTAAGGATGGAATATTCACCACAATTGTGTATGGTGTAAATAATTAAAGGGGTTTTTTGTTCCATAGACTAATTTTCCACCTTTACTAAGCCTCAAGCTTGTTGAAACCTTTCCTTCTGATGAAAAAAGACAGAAAAGTGTATGACAAAACTGAGGAAGTTTCTGAAATCTTTTTTTTCACTAGAACTACTAGAGTTCTTGAGGTAGCTATTGAACGTGACACAGAAATGGTCCCAGTTGGACTAAGCAGCTGCCTGTGACTGCTCTGTAATGGTTATGTTTCCATGCTGTTTCCTCTTACTGCTGGGATAAAGGAGTGCACTTTGTTTATGAAAGACAGGCTCTAGGGAAAAAGAAGTAGATGCCACACTGTACATCAAAAATGTAGATCCTCGCTCAACTGCCAGAAGAGGTGAGAGATGCATTGAGCATCTCAAGGAGAAAGGGTGAAGTGAAAAAAACACAAAGGCAATGTCACAATAGGGATATGCCAGAAATAACCTAATCAGAAGGACTTAGAAGAGTGTGGCTTGGTACATTTTGGGGTAGCCCTTTTTTTTTTCTTTGCAAATAATAGAAGCATCCAAAGGGTGCCCTCTTACTTGTTATGGGAGACTTGAATCATACACAGAAAAGTGCTGCAAAATAATGTCAGGATGGGGAAAGTCTAGTAGGCTTTCAGAACATATTGAGGACAACTTTCCTTTAGGAAGATGGAAGAAGGTACTAAGAAGTTTGCAGCTGTTTTACAACTGATTCTAACTAGTAGGGAGGATCTGGTTGAGAAGTTTGAGGTAGAAAGTAATCTTGGTTAAAGTGATTACAAAACTAGGGAGTTCACAAACCTAAAAAAGGGAGGAATCAAAGCAGCTGAATAAGGACAATGGAGACCAAAATAAAGCAGAATTCATCAGGTTGAGGAAACTGGAAGGTGGGATCTCTTGGGAAGTTATTCTAGGGGGGAAAAAAAAAAGACTGCAACAGAGTTCACAGTTACTGAAAGGGAGTGTATTAAAGATAAAATGGTAGATTCTCATGATGTAAAAGAAACATGGAGCATAGTAAGAGACCAATATGGCTCCATCAGAAGCTCTTTAAGAGACTAGAAAAGAAAAAGGAAAGGAAAAAAATCTAAATATAAACAAAAATATAATAAGAAATACACAAGCAGGAACAAGGACCTACAAGCATACATGAAAGACTATAAAGGAATAACATGCAGTGTAGATCAAATGAACATGAATTTCATCTAACAAGAAACATAAAATTCAATAAGAAAAACAGTTTAGGAATGGGAGGACAGGAAGAAAATAATGCCTAGTACTTAACAAGGAAAGAAAGAGAACAGCAGATAGTAAAGGCTGAAAAGTTAGTATAATCTTTGCTTCAGCACTCACAAAGGGTGAGATTTGATCAGATATTGGTAGACAGTACACTTAGTAATGCTATTGACACTGTTTTAAATACTATTCTTGCTCACAAGAGTCCTAATTGATAAACTTTGGTAGATAGGTGTGTAACTACCCAAGAAAATGCACTCACAAGGTAGCTATTAAAGTTATCTGCCCAGTTGTAAGAAGAAATCAAGTGACAGGCTGCAGACATCCATTGCAGGCTGCATTCAGTAATTTCCTCTATGTCTTGGATGACTGACTAGAGAACATACTTGTCACATTTGCACAGCTGTTCAAACTAGGACAGGTTACAAATGTCCAGTAGACCTTTTTTTTTTTTTAGTAATGTTAATAAACAAAAGGCACATCATGTTGAAATCAACATGGTAAAATTCAGTATAGGCTAAGTAAAGTGATAAGTAAGGAATATTCAAGTGATAAATACAATAGAGAAATAGTTGACTATTCAGCCGTACTGAAAAAAGGCTTTGGGCTTTCAGTGATTCAGACATTTGATTTAAGCCAAGAATATGATACCATTGTAAAAAGACATTCAAGGACATACTTTGAGGAGCATCATATACAAGACACAAGAATTGTTTAGTGTAGGAGATGTCACCTAGAATGGAGTGCTCATTTTTGGGTACTGTAATGTAATACACAGATTACTTCTCCTTTGGGAAACAGCCCAATAATATAAAAGACAGAAAATATTACCTCCAAGGTCTGTTAAAAGAAATATTCTGTTTTATTTTAAAAATAAAAATTAGAGGAAATGGGAAGATTCTTTCAGTATATGAAAGGGTTTTAGAAATAGTATGAAACCCACTGTCCTTTTTGCCCTCTGCAGATTTGATAAAAGCTACAAAGATTAAGATTTGCTATCAATAAGAACATTTTAAATTTTAAAATGGTTAATTATTTGAACAGGCTGCTTGGAAACATTCCATTAGAGGTTTTAAGGAGTAGGTTTGATAAAGAGAATGACAGGGTTGAAAATCCCCAGTACACTATCTGGTTGATTTTCCCACTATTGTCCTATACTAATTACTCTATCTTGATTTATTATAGCAAGATTTCACTAGACTGTTGTTTCATTTGTTCTTGAAAAAAATCTATGCACCATCTCCAAAAACACTGTATGACATGAGGAACATGGAGAAATTCGTAGTAACAATGGTCACATTTTCCAGACCAATTAGCTAGAATACTAGAAATGAGTCTTTTAAATAGAACATGGTAAAAAAATAGTGACTAGACAAAAATATTGTCAGGCTTTCCATATTTTAAGACAAAAATATTGTCAGGCTTTCCATATTTTAAGAATTAAAAAATGCAGGGCCCTCTTTTTCAACAGTAGCAAGTAACTTTCTTGTCAACTTTTATTTTTCCAAGTACATAATTGATTATCTCCTTTGCCTCACAGCACTCTGCCACAGCATAGTACTTCAACAAATCTGTGACTGAGAAATGTCTGGAAGTTTAGTCAAAATCTGAATTTAGAACACCTGGATTTTTATGCTTTGCTGCTCTAATTTTCATGTAAAAACTTCTCAAAATAATGAGTTCAGAAAATGTTGTCTGTTTTTATTGCCTATGCCAGCCATTTTTTAATAGGGCACAGATCCCCTATACAATTTCAACGTTTTGAAAGGGGACAGGCACGCCCCTGGGATAAGCACCTCACCTCAGTAAATCCCACCTATCCTACATGTGGCTTTAAATCATTGTGTGTCACTTTGATAAACCAGTCCTAAAAAACTCACTTTATGGTTTTCAGCTTTTGCAATCAGCACCTTATCTTGCAAGTGATGCAAGCCACCCTTACTCCAGGGAATATATTTTTATTTTGCTCAATAGAAATAGGATGTTGATGTATCATTGGACAAATACCTTCACTCTCTGCAATGAGCTGGTTTACCCAATGCTGAAACTGAGTCTAGAAGGCAGTAGCACTTAATTAACTTTTTTCCATAAGGAAGAATGCACTGTGCAGCTTGTCTAAAATCTCATCAGTCTGAGAGTGAGAATTTAAGCCTTTCTGTTTTCACAAAGACACATTAGTCTTGAGTCCTCGTAACACTAGCAGGGGAGTGAACAGCTTGTTTAGCCTCTACCTTCACAATGTCTCCAATTTCATGGGCAGTTTCCCCAGTAACTCAGACAAGAGTTAGAAAGTCTGACCTTGGACATCACCCAGAGACAACCACCTGCTTACAGGACTGACTTCTGTTCCCTTTGATTTAATGGAAGGACAGACTCTTCTATTAAAGAGGTCAACTGATCCAAGAGGGACTCTGCTTACAGCCAGGAAAAAATCTCTGGTGCAATTTTGTCTAACAGAGGATGATTTTTTTCTTTTCTAATCCACTCACACACGTACCCAAACAATTTCTGGTTCAAATGTAGTTTCATCAGAGCTATAAATTAAACTCTCTCAGTATGAAACATCTGAAAAAAGTCCCCAAAGCATAGTATTTAGCTACTTAGTGATGCCAATGGACTGGTTCTCACTGGAGTAAGAGTTGGGCTTCAGTAGCGTATGATTTAGCTACATAATGCAGAATCTTGGCAAATCTTACATTTCTCTTAGGCTTAAAATCTAATTTAAATAACTGTTAGACCTTCAGTACAGATTCTTCCTCCAAAGAGGCTTTTACAGGGTCTATTAAATGAAGGGAAGATTTCAGAGGACAATTCCTGTAAACAAATAGCAGATAAAGGAACAGTTTATCACTATCCCACAGATTCCAATACACAAAAAGCTGAGTCTTCTTTTGCTGATCTTACCATAGAACTCAATAGTAATAGTGCCTGACCACACATAGTTCTCACTAGTCTTTGGAAAACAGTAGCCAGGACTGTTGAGAACATTGCTAGTGTAACTCAATTTGTGGGAGAGAGGATTATCATGAGATTTATCTGGAGAGAGGAAGGACACTCTTCTACAATTCTAAGGAAGTAAATTTTACTCCTGCTTATGGATAACCTCAATCTACCGGCCTACTCCTTCTTATGGACTCCCTCAATCTACCTGCCTTCTTGAAGACTGCTTTTTAGAATAACTCTCAATGGCTAAGGCTCAGGGTTTGTGTACATTTATTTGACTTTTCCTCTTCAGAATTTTGCCGTTCTGAAGAACGACCTCTATGCTAAACTAAAAATTTGTGGCACATTTCCCCTTATCCAAAGATCTTTTGATGCACTGAGAATAATATAGTATAGACTGAGTAGAATAGCTTGATTATTGCCTCTGAGGAGTTGCTGTTTCCTGATTCTCTCAGATTTCAGACCTAGAGTATCCCAGTTCTTTCCTTGAGGTGGTTGTTACACAAGCTTGGTTTCCATGCTTCCTTACAGAGGCATTACTAAGTGTCCCTGTCTGAAACTACTGCTGCTATTGGCCAAAAAGATAACTTCTCAACAGAAATGTAAATTAGCACGTATTGGTGGTGTACTACTTCCCTACAGGTCCTTGGTACGGCTCAGTTTAGCTGCATCCCATATTATGGTTTTCTACATGGCGGGGAGTTGGAACTAGCGGATCATTAAAGGTCCCTTGCAACCCAAGCTATTCCAGAATTCTAAGATCATACCATAACACCTACCCTCCCATATATTCTAGTCTGTAACTTTGCTTGGAACTGGGTGGTTTCCTTGGCTTTGGCTCCTGAAATCAATCTCAGACTGCTTCCATAAGCAGTGACTTAGCATATTACAAGCCTACCTGTACAAACCTGTGTGGGTTTCTTTCTAACTGAATTGAGTATATAAGTGTAGTGAGAGAGATGGCAGGATCGTTATTGTGTTTATTAAATATTATTTGGCCTGTCTATAATCATAATGGCATGTCAGTAATTGTTTTGATGCTACTCCCAAGTAGCTTCTAAAACCTGCAGGCTCCTTCAATTGGCCAATCTCAAGGAATACTGCTGTCACTGATGTCCTTGCAAGTCAATATCCCACTGCCGGGAGATTTAAAATTGCTCTGAGAAAGACCCAGGATTCTGAATCTATGCTTGAAGTATTCAAAGTAAGCATTTTTCTTGCTAGTAAGGCAGTACAGTTCCAAAACCAAGTTGAGTTGTAAGGTCATATAAAAAATGTCAAAGATGAAATGTAATAACATTGGTAGTATGAGTAGTACAAATCCACTTAATTGAATGCTTTAATTCTAAAAAGCCTAAATTCTATGATTCTACTTTAAGAAAGGAATGTTTGAGCTACCTGTACATACTTCTTATAACATCTTCCATCCTAACATCTCAAATTTAATAAAATAGTTGGCAATAATAGTTGGCAATTATTTGGCAAACATTAACTTTGTTTTATGTTAGGCAAGGAATCCGAAATAAATGTAAGCAGTTTACTCGCCAGATAAATTAAACAATAGGGGGAAAACCCCCCCACACATCCATAATGAAATTAAATTAATTATAATGTATTATTCAAAGACAACTACGAAGACACAATTGAATCTTCTACAAATAGGAAACAATTTTATTTTGTCCGGAAACTTTTAATGTAGGTTTTAAAGAGAACGAGTTTCTGTTCAGTCGTGAAAGTCCTGATTTTGATCTTAGAGCAGCAGCATTTTTAGTTCCTGGCATTTTTAGTATTTTACTTTTTCTCCACTAGATGTCCCCAGCCAGTCACAGTACAGTTGGCTTTCACTGATCGGATATTCGTAATCTGAAAGGGTAGATACTTCCTTTGAAGTGCATATTATTAACATATCATGATTAATGACTTTCACTCTAGAGTTCATTTTATCTGGAAGATTAGCAAGACACAGAAGAACACAACAATTTAATTCTCTGCTTAAGATACAGCAGTTTCCCAATTTAAGAAGAAATTAAGAATCATGTACGCTTTCTTCTCTGAAAATATTTAAGTAATCAAAGTCTTAAAACAAATGAAAATCCTTGTTGTACAAATCCTTCTATATCAAAAGGGAAGCCTTAGCAGGTTTTTTTTCCCCTCTTACTCAGTTACTTTCAAAGGATGTGTAAGAGTTTCACAGAATCCTTCACAGCTGACTGAGCTAACAGCAGGAGTCTTGCTTAATTTGAGTTTTAATGGATCTTTAAAGTAAAATGGGACCAAAATCTGGAATGACTATAAACATCTTTTTAAGCCTTTCCCACCTCCCCAAAATGTAGCGCATTGGAAACAATACTTTCATGTTAGACTTTTAAGACAGGTAAACTGAGCTAGAACTAATTTTGCCTTTTGTGACATGCAGCGAGCTCTGCGAGGCTTTCGGGTTTTGCAAACCCTCAGCTGTAAGCACAGCTACAGCAGAGCACTGATGTGCCTCTTATTTTGAGGGATGCAATAAGGATTTGTAAAGGACAACAGGGGATCTTAAACTGGAACCATTTAGCAGCATGTTTCTGACTTTCAGGGGATCAGCTAAAATGTTAGTTCTGTCTACATAAGCAGCTTCTGTACCAGAGAGAAAGAAAAACCCCAAAGCAAGTACTCTGCAACTCGCTCATTCCCAGGAATTATGACAAACACCAACTAGGGGCCCACAGCCTTCCAGTGGTTTCATCAGCAGACCCACCGGGATTCACAGTGACAATAAAAGGCATAATTTTGCCAACACAAACAATGAATAGATGTGAGAAACAGTGAAACAAAGCCCAGTGCTCTTGTTGCCATCCATTTGTTATAGTTAATTAGGTAACTTTGTTCCTTCCAGAACTCAAGTCAGATAATCTTTGCTACCAGGGAATTTTGTCTGGGGCTTTTTGGTTTTTTTAATGTGTAAAAGGTTTGAAAAAATCTTACAGTGGAAAAATGGGAGTCTTAAAGGTGAGTTGGCTGAGAAGGCTGCTGAGAGGCTTTTTTTTTTTATTTTTTATGACAGAAATCTTGCACAGTTTGTATAGGGTTTGATTTTGGAAAGAAAGACAATTAAGAGCCTAATTTGCAGGTGGTTCCTCTCAAAGTTTTTTTCTCTATAGCCCTGATGAACAGTACTTTCCCAAAACAAGAGATGGTGAAACAACAGTTCTACAGGACTCAGGGAGGCAAGCACCAAGCAGTAAGAAGTAGAGTAAAAGAGAATAGAGTGAAATATTTTCAAAACTTTCTGTTATTTTCTTTCTCTTCATTGAGAAAATCAACAAAGGAATTCCCCTATGCCAGGGAAAATCTTCACTGACCCCATTGCAGCAGCTTTCCTGTCCCCTTATGAGCATCTGGCCCACAAGGAGTTTCCGACTGCTGTCACCTGCAGTAGTTTGTGCCCAGGGTTTGGCACTAAACTCAGGAGTCAGCCTGAATTTTCACCATTTGAAAACTTTCCCACACCTCCCACTTATGCTGCTCTGTGGCTTGGCCTCCGGGCTGCACAGGGGCGAGGCAGGGATGGGGACTGGGGGCTGGCCCGTTTTCAGGACTGCCCGGGCTGGGCTGCCAGGCTGTGGGACGGGCCTGGGGAGGCCGCCACCCCTCCGCCTGCCCTCGCTCCCCCTTGCGCCACAAGGATACTGGGAGCAGGGCTGCTCCTGCTGTGACCGCCCTGCCTCACCAAATGGTTTCACCCTCCCACAGCAACATGAAGCCTCAGTTGCTTCTTGCTTAGGCAGAAAAATCAAACAGAGGAACACTGATGCCACAAATATCTTAGAAAAGGTAGCCACCCTTGCTAAACCTAGGCCAGATGTGATTCCTGGTTCTTTTTCTTTCAGTCTTGTGTGACTTTAACAACTGGAGTAGTGTGCATCCTCTTCTACATACAACTAGCTGCAGTCAGCACTTTGTGAAAGAACTTTGTGAAAAACTTTGTGAAGTAGAATCAGTTCGATACTTCTTCACTTAGGCCTCGAGCAAATTAAGCCAAACAAATTGCAATAAATGGCTTGGGCTTTAGTCCAAAAGTCAGCAACAGTTTTACTGCTGGCTTCCTCTGTTACCTTCAATTCCTTGAAGAGCTGCCTTTCTGAGCATCCCTGACTGCAAAGCAGACAATATGCTACCCTCCTAATTCTGTGTTAATCTGTGAGAGAGTATCAGCTTCTAGGAACTAGTCTTATTTATATATTCTCACTGCATCTTATATTGGCTAACAAACAGAGTGAAGTGAGTTACCACGGAGTTAAGATTTCCCTGAATAATGTGCAAAAGTTGACTTTTACCTCCTCTGTACTCTAAAATTCATAGAAGCATCCCAATATGTCCAAAACTGAGAGCTGAAGTCTTTGATTGTCTGGATTTTGTCCAAAACTAGGCCAGAGTATCTGAATTAACTCAGTGCAAAATTTGTGTGACTTTTTTTTGTGGTAGAAATAGTGTTCAGAGTGTTCAAAATGTAACTTGAGCACAAGGGATGTTTGACAATGTAAAAGGAGAACATTTCCTCCCTGAAGTTCACGTGGTAGGCTGACTAAAGCTCTCTGGGGGTTCCCCTTCTGCAGACATCAAGCAGGGGAAATATTGCCAAATATATCAGATCATCTCTTTTCTTCTACCCTTTCCTGTCTGCAGACAGAACTCCCCTTTGATACCCCGTAGAGTTTATCTGGTGGACAAGGTAAAAACCTCAGCTTTTCTTTTTGTCATATGTTACATTCATAAATTTTTCCCTCCACATTCCCAACTTCTCTGCTTTGTCTTCTCCCTATTAGAAAGCCGTATGCTTTCTCAGTGGTTCAAGTGTCCTGATACCATAAAGAAGGGAAAGTTCATTGACTACATAAGCCCACTCATTATCCTCTTCTACAGAGTTGAGCTCTGCTTTATTTATCCTTCTCATCTTTTTCCAGACTACATTCATCTTGCTGAAAGTTCATGTGTGGTCTAAGCTCGCCATCTAGGCTCCTTAATAGAGACATAGAAAATTATTCATTTCATGTCTGTTTTAAAACTTCAGGGGATAAAATTACTCACCTTGGGAGGAGTTTTTCTACTTCTTATCCCCCCTCTCCTCTCGAGAGGAAGTCTAGACAAAAGTTTAGACTGAATGCTTAACATGCTTTGATGAAAATTAGATGAGATGAATTTCAGTCCCACTTACCAAAACCTTCCCTTTAAGTAGTTGCTCTGCTCCTTCAACTAGTAGTTTGGAAATTGCAGAGGCATTTCAAGGAGCCTCAAAAGGAAGGAGATATGTCATGATTCATAAAACTTGCAAAGCAGTTGATCCACTGAGCGAAAAAAGGACTGGAAATACTATACAAATATTGGAAAAGGTTAGTGTTGCCTGTCCCATCTATGCCTCAGCAAAAGATGTGATGTCTGGAAAAAGGGGATACATTACTTCCAAGACCATCCACCATCTCACCACTTCACTGCACAAAAATTTCGAGTTAGAAACCAAGAAAACACTAAGTTAAATTGCATCCTAAAAAAGGACATTCAGATTACCATAACTCACTACTTCATTCGCAGGCCAATTAGCTAACACTGCACTGAGTTTAAAGTCATGCACAGATTGATGTACACATACAGCTTCAGGGTCTGGATGAGGAACTTCCAACAGGAGTTCATATTGTATAAATATGTGACACATATATAAGCCTAAGGCCTTTCCTGCAGGAAACTCATAGAATGTTTTACTTTATCCAAAGGTCGTGAAATAGGAGAAAGTGGTATTTCCTTACAATTTGCTGAACCAGAAGAATTTTTGTACTTATATAGAGGCAGTTGGGAATATCATTTACCATTTGTAATTTTTAATTTCCCATACTGAAACAGCATAAACAAATGAAATTAAAATATTAATATGAACATGTAAAGAAGGTGGTAAATACTTTATATATTTTTTGTAATAAGTGGTATTTTGTTCAGTATAAACACTTGTAGAGAGGGTGTTTTAAAAATTCCCAACTCTGCTGATATGTTGTATATTTGAATAAGGCTTCCTAACTACACTCTTGTGGTTAAAACAGTATTATTTCATGATGTTATAAGACATTAAAGTGTATTATGGCACAGAGTTCAGATGGGATTGGGTGGATTTCCCTTTAGACTGCACAGTTTTATTTTATCTTTTTATAACTCCTATGCTCTTGAAAGATGAAACTCAAAAAACCTTGCTGTGCATAGGATTTTAATGAAGTTTTCAGAAAAAAAATGTTATTAACACAACCTGAAAGATGATCTGAACCAACACTCTTTCTCCTGTCAGATATAATAGTCTTCCAGAACAGACCATGTTTTGGTCATGGATATGAGAAGTCCAGATTCAGGAATATTCTTCATCAGTTCTACAGAAGTTGGTAACGTTTTTCTGTCTCTCTCACTCATAAGTATATGTTTAATTGTTGGGGAAACTGAAGGATTCTGAATTTTATTTTCTGGAAAATACGTTATTTAAAATTAAACTTTAGGCTTTAAAAATTGTATTTCCCTTGAAAGTTCAGTTTTAACAGCTCTGTTTGTTACCTTGCTAGGAGTTTCTTCCAAATATAATTCTCTTTTCTAAGATAAAATCTATCAGGCCATCAGATGTTCTGCTAGACCTCAGGAAGGCCTCAGACCCTGTATTAAATCATTACAATCTGGGAACACCTTAAAAAGATGTTCATTTCACACTTTTTTTCCTCTTTTTTTGGATGAAGATAAAAATATTCACAAGAATTAAAAGCAGTGAAGAAGAAATTACAGTAATCATTGGGAGCTCCTAAAAGCTGTCCTCAAAGACAAAATAAATGCTTTTTTGAAAGGCATAGCACAGAGAAAATCCTTATGATGCTTGGGATCATAATTGCACATTTTAAGGTATGGAACACAAAAAATCCCCCAGGAATATTGCTAAAATCTGCAAAGTGCAACAGATCAGAATAATAATCATAACACTGACATAATAATAATAATAATAATAATAATAACAACTTAATATTAACTTCTGAGATGTACAAAATCAAACTCGAAGGGAGCAGCAACCTTCCAACACAATCTTATACATTTTGTATATGTTGCACAATCTCACACATTTTATATTTGTTGTTGACTAAAACAACAAAGGAGATAGAGCTCAGGTTTTCCTAATGATCAAAGAACACAGAATGACAGTGATCCCATATCTCAGTACTGAAATACAGATCTGCCTGATTACTGTCATATAGCATCAGCACCTCTCAGAGAATTGCTAGCAGAGTGGAATAGTAAAATTCTCATTATTGAACATTTCAGCATGCATAGAATTCTACCCACTACTGAAAAATCTTTACTGAACTCTGAAGAGTATAAAGTAGCCATCAGTACAATCATAAAATAAAATGTAAAAACCTGCATTCATCTACTTTTACTTCAGACCATGTAGATGAAAACGCACTGTTACAGAAGTACTTCAGGTAACAACTATTCAAAAATCATGTCTATCATGAGGACTCTTTAGCTGAGGTTCAAGATTAAGAGACACCAGTCTGAGTACCTCAACGAAGAAATCCTCACTGCATTAGGTATCTAAGCTTCCGTTACACTCAGCGATTTCAAGGCAGCAACACAAGAGTAATTCAGTTCCCATGGGAGAAGCCGGTCAATTGAATCACTCTCCTTGCAGTTCTGACCATATTGACCAGATATCCATGGAGGTCAAGGGAGTCTAGCTCACAACTGGACACAAGGTTGTCTGAATCCCAGAGCAAATCCCATCTCTTTAAAGGATTTTTAAACATGATATTATGGAACTTCCTGAGTAAAGCATATCTTCAGTCTGTTCTCTGTTCCATCTGCTTCCGCTAGAAATCAGTCTGGTCCCTGGCTTGGAAGAGAAACTTAAATGCTGTATGCAATTGATCTTCTTCTGCCCTTTCTGTATGAGACACAATATATTATTCAATTGCAATATCATATCATTTTCTCTCAAGACCCTGTTTGAGAACAGAAGCAGCCTGATGGGACACATGATAAAGGAGAATTTAGACACTGCACACTTGCTTAAGATCTCCTTCCATGGTTTTCGTATGTTTTACAGAATCTATTTGGGAACATATATCTTGTTCTTTGCTGTCGTATTCCTCAAGGAATACTTCTCTCTCTCTGAATCTCTCTCTCTCTACTTCTTATTTTTTGTAGGCAAGTCATTTTTTTTCCCTCTGATTGTAATTCAAAGCATCTGAGAAACAATTTACATGTAGAAGCTGGATACCACATTTCAGCCACAACACTATGAAACAGACAGGAGGGAACTGATCTGTCATGCATTCTTAGACTTAGAAATCACTGACTTCAATGAAAAATGGCAGTAATCACATTGAGAGAAGTACAAAATCTCTAGAAGTGATTTCTAAAAATTTCTTCTTTCTTCTAAAAAAGTCTTTAGAAGTGATTTCTTTTTATTAAGAAAATATAAGATGTTATTACAGTGCTCCAGCAACTCTTCAGGACCTCCTCAGGTTGCTAAGACTGAAGCCAACAACCCATTACTTCCCAGGAGATTGCCCTAACCACACCACAAATTTTCATCCCATGTTTTACAATAGGATAGAGCTCAGCCAGGCCCACTGATGAACACTGTGAGAAGGAGGGATAGAGATTTTGGGACCCAACTGAAGGGCCTGTTTATGCATCATGGATTAAAACATCTGTGAAGAAAATGTTCAATTGGTTTGCTTGGCAGGGACTAGCCATTGTTGCTATCAGGAAAAAAAAACAGACTTCTGAAGCCCAGTCTTAGCCACTGCTCTTCCACCAATTAAAAGCACATTTGGCTCCTACTCTAAAGTACTTCAGTAGCTTCTGCCATATTAGAATGATTTCATAGAAATTTTTAATCCCTTTTTCAAGTAAATGAACACAAAGACCTATAAATAAGTTTTAAATTACTGTCTCTATCACACACTGCTGTGGAGGACATAAAATCTCCTGGGAGTTTGATCTGTGTTAATTAAATTTTAAAAAAAATCTCCATAAGGTCTAAAGCATGCTTAATGAATTAACATGGAGACCCCATTGAGCAAAAGCCTTTTAAACTCCGGTGAAACAAATCAACCCACATTTTATTATTATCCACTTAACAAATTTAATCTGTTGCTTTATATCATGTGAGACCAGTTTTTCATAAATGCTAATTAAAACTATTAAAAATGGAAATTTTCTTCTAATGGGCTTATGCAAAGTGGAATATTGATGCAAAGAGATAGGCCTGTTTGTCGTTCTGAAGGAAAGATAGTGCTTCTGCTGTAACCAGCTGTGCTTGGGAAACCTCTGGGAGTGAGCACAGGCACCTAGAGCAATTTGAAGCATGAAGGGGCTACAAAAAGCACCCTTTAAAGGGAGCTGGTATTACCATTTCACTGACAGGGCAATCCCATTTCACTGACAGGGTAGCACCAGTTTTGATGACTGCCATCACACTTGAACCACAGAAAGCTAGAGAGAGGAAAACAAACTAAAACAAAAAATAAAGCACCTCCTGATTTGAATCCTTAGAGTCCATACATATTGAAGGCAATGTGGTGATGCTCTGTAACTTGGCCCATGATTGATCTATGTATGGGGAAAAGTGATGCTTATGGAAAAGACTGGAACTGAGTCAGGTAGGATGCTCAGGGAAACCCAGGGAATAACCTTCCCAGGAAGCAGCAGAAAGTTACAGAATTCAGAGGCACACAATTCTTCTTTAGTAACTGGTTTTAATCTGCCAGATTTTTTTTTCCAAGCATGCAATGAGGAGCACATGCATATGATTGCTGCCAGATTTTCTGCTCTTAGATCCTAAACAAGATGGCAGATCAGTAAGTAAAAACATGAAAAGAATATAAAAAGTTCAGAGTTTAAAAATCTGCATAAAGTTCACGTAAGCAGACATGAATCTTGCTTTCTTTACACAAGTACCTGACCTTTTCAGTTTATCTTGCACATGCAGTATTTTTTCTATTTTTTATTTAAGCTCTTCAGACTAATTAATTTCCCAACACTTCAACAAAAATCAGAAAAATTAGAGCCTCTTATTCACAAAATCATGGAAAATAACAACTTGAATTTCCATCAGGAAATCATCTCATCCATTCCCCAGATCCGCTATGTGATAAACTCTATCCATATTATTCCTGATGGATGTTTGTATAACATGATTTTTAAAAGCTCCAGTAAAAGAAATATCTACACAGAAAACTAGAAACTTCTCAGTGACAACATGTGTAGGCCTTAGCCTACACATAAGTTCAGTTTTTATTATTTTCTTCTTACTATGTTTACTAAACCAGAAGTCACTTGCTTTTATTTTACTTTGATATTTATGTCATATTCATATCATGTATTAAATTATAAGCACATACATTAAAATTTTGCATATTATATAGCAGTACAGTTATATTTATAATCTTTATAATTATATTTATGTAATGAAAATTCTCCTGTCTATTTAATTTTATTAGACAAATATGTCTCTCTATTAGAAACAGTAAGTGTTTTTTAGAAGCTGCACATCATGATTTTAAGACAGTGACTATTTTCTTTTAATCTCAACTATTCTAAAAGCATGCAGACCTCCGAACAATATTATTCCTCTATAAATTATACTCGCTGTCTTACTTTACATTAACACATGCCACACTACAGAATAAATAAGCTAAGTTTAACAAAAAGGGCTGGCACATGTTACTGGCAAATGTGATGATATTTTATTCAATTGAGGAAAGACAGCTCTGAGTCATTCTCACTCACATGATGTTCCAGTGCTCACACATTAAAAATACTATACACAACTTTTTACCCCAGAGACTTTATACCTCAAACATCTTATATCTGCACTTTCACTCTAGTTTCACTTTCTGTCAACATAACACTCTGAAAACAAAGTTTTGCCAACATGGAATCCTTCCCTCAAACCTGTTTCAAGAGACATTAAGTTGGTTCAGCCATTCCAACATAAGATTTTTCCTCCATTAGTGGATTCCTTACATACTTTCAAATTAGGTTGTTGTCTTCCCCCTTTTCCCTAAAACTTAGTCAGAATGGGAAAATAAGAAAACAAAGGAGTGCTACTGTGATAGCTGCAGTTGCAAAAAGAATTTCCAGTGAATGGGCCATATCCAGGACACTGGAAAAGTGACAAAATGCCACCTTTATAACATCTTTCTGATTCTGTGTCACAAGCAGGTGAGAAATCTGAGGAGACAGAAAAACTCATAGCAGTAAAACTGATGTAATCAGGAGAGGAGACAACTGAGTGATTTCTGAAAAGCCAGTAGTCAAGTTCTGTCTTATTTTCAGTAGGATGGTGCGGAAGAAGGGAAAAAATTAAATAACTATAAATTAGCATTTGGCATCAATAATAATGTTGCAAAAAGGAAAAAAAAGGTCAACCTACAGGAAAACAATGGAGTATTTTCAAACTTAGACATTTAACTATGGCAATATTAATTTCAAAAAAGCAATGGGTGTATTTAGGCAAGAACATGACAGTGACTTCTAAAATGGCAGAATGACTTGGAAGTGGCAGAGTGAAAGCCACAAGTCAGTGCAAACATAGACACCCCCCTAAACTCCAGTGATAAAATAAAAGTGTCATAGATATTTCTCTGTTATTAACTAGAGAGTGGTATCTGGTCAGTAAACAGCTGTTCTATTTGGGCTACAGCATTCACAGCATGGAACAACCACAATCAATTTTCACATTGGGTCGCAGGCACATACAACACATTTGGGTCCTAACAGAGTCACTGAGAATTTTGAGAGCAGTTGAACAAAATACATAGAAATACAAAAAATAAAGAAAAGCCGGTATTTCACCAAAAAAGAAAATGGCATGCATATACCAGGCTAAATGCTTTGCATAAGGAAATTATACTTATCTTTTTTTGTTGCTATTTATTTATATACCTTTATTTATGAAAACTGAGTGTAAAATTAAGCTAAAGCAAAATGGTAATGTTAAAATCTATGATATAAGATAAACATATCTCATGTACATATTCACAGTTTATCATTATGCTATTTTATTGCATAAGTCAGGCAGCACCTATGCATAAAATAACTTTTTCCTACTTTTCTTCTCCCTTCCAGACCCTTTATGTCTTTCACTTTCCCACCTTTTCCATATATTACCTTACCACGCAAATGCCTCAGTCTTACAAAGAACACAGCACCTCATTTTTTCTTGCATATTCTCAGATAAGCAATGCAAATGCAGAAACTTGCTGTGTTAGACTGCAAAAGTTAGAGTGAAAAGGGTCACAAAGATCCCAAAACAATGGTGAGTCATTCAAACACAACATAGAGACAATCTTATGGAAAAATGTACTGACAAAAATGTGGTTAAGAAAAAAATAATTAGTCCACACAGAAATAACAAGAAAAAGAACACCATTTTGTAATTCAAATACATGACATTAAAAGAGCTTCTTATATCTACATCAAACTTCATTTTTACATTAGCTGTTTAGCATTCAGTCCTGCAATAATCTCTTCTCCAACTAACAGCACAGATTTTTTTCAGATAAATGCATACAGAACCCTTCTTCCTCCTTACGCCGTAAGGACAAGGCTTCTGGTCATTGAGGATAAGCAAAGAGAAAAGTAGCATTCATGACACTTCCCATACAAAGCTCCTTTCAAAGCCACAGACAGCTGGATGTGCTGCACCCTATATGCATAAGGAGATGAGTATATGTATTCTGTGCCTGTACACCTATATATTACCTACTTCTGCCTATGCTGTTCCAGGTACTCAATCCACATCACAAGCTGGGTGACACTGAGCTCAGCGCTGACACGATGTGCACAGGCACAGAACATGCACAAAAATGGCAGGGAGCACAACAACCTCAGTGCAGGCTAAACATCCATGGCCATGGCACACACGTGGCATCTCCACTCTGGGAAGATCAAACCCTTGGATGCAAGACAGAAATTTCCTTTTCGGAGGCCAAGTCTCCATTCTAGACTCCAGGACTTATTTCCCCAGTAGGAATTCATGGAGAATCATAACTACATTTAGGATCAATTTTAAAAGGGCTTGTTTAAACATCACATGTTTTGCAGTATGTTGAAAGAATTTAGATCCCCCTTTCTTTATGTCTAAAAATATGCAGTGACATTTGAAAGAAGGAAGTATGGTCCAAATATAGATGTGGGAGATTTCAGTATTGTCATCTTGTGTTGCTAAAAACTATGATAAAAAACCAAACACCCATTGTTCCATACACAGAGAGCCATTACCAGAAACTGAGCAATTACAGAACACTGCATATTTTCCACACATTCTGGTCATGGTTTTGATGTCTTTGTTCATGTTTAACAGCGCTTCACTTCTTGAGTAGCTCCACTTATGTCAGTAATAGCACTTATGCAATATGAATAAACATAGCCTAAAGTTGCATTATTTTTAAAATTCCTACATAGCCTAAAGTTGCATTATTTTTAAAATTCCTCCACTAATCTTTTAAAACATAAGTAGATATAAATACATCCTTCCATTTTTGCAGGTTTACTTTGGAAGAAGTCTCCTTTCAATGATAGATAAATTGAAACAATCGCTGATAAATTTTTAGCCAAGTAAAATAATAGAATTGTTACTCTGAATCATGGTAAGGAATCATGGAAAGTTAATGCTTTTCAGATGCATTGAGAAGTTAAGATTTTTTTCTATTAATTATGGCTATTAATTGAAAAATATGTCCTAAGTATTTTGGAAAATATGGGGGAAGTGACTGCTATTAGAAAAGAAAAACCATCTCAGATTGCTTTTTGAAAGTAATTCTAGCATTTCATGATAAATTGAACGTGTATATTTTTATGAGACATCCCATTCTAAAGACACTCTGGGGGTAGTAGCACACTAATAGGCTTCCTGCCTCTGTCAAATTTGCAGAACCTGAATGCCAATAAAACATCAATTTTGGGGTTGGGGTTGGGAGGTGGTGGGGGAGGCTGGGTTGGTTTTTTTTAATAATGGACTTTAAGTTTAAATTGACCAAAGAAGAATCAGGACCTCGTTACCTCCTCCGCACCAGAGGTTTTATAGAACAACTTTCATTTGATTTTTTTCTCTTTTATCTATCTTCATTTCTCTCACTTGAGAAACTTCTGACAGTCAGAGATTACTTTCCTACTACTTTGTATCCAGGACAGCTATTACAAGCAGTAAATAACACTCCGTGTCTGTCATTATGCCATTCTAAAACTTCTGACCAACATCAGCAAGAATGAACTTTATGTCCAGCATTGATACCTACTACTTGTAGCCAAGAGGTGAGAGGAAGTCAGCATGCCAGAGTCTAATTGAGTGTAAAATTGTTACAACAGATTCTACATCTTCCAAAATCCCACAGAAGATTTGCTGCTCTTTCATCAAAAGTACAACAAAAAATGAAGAGAGGAGGGATCAAGGCTGATTAACTATCCTTTCACCTCCACACAATAACTTTTATGTGGCTGGAAGTCTTTCCTCCAGAAAAACTCAGTTGGAGAAGTGTAGCCCCAAAGACAGCATCAGAGCTTACAGCATCATAGAATGATGTGGATTGGAAGGCATCTGAAAGATCATCTAGTTCCAACCTCCCTGCCCTGAGCAGGGACACCTTGCACCAGACCGGGTTGCTCAAAGCTCCATTCTACCTGTCTTGAACATTCTAGGCAACATTCTCAGGGCAATTTGTGCCAGCATCTCACCTCCCTCGCAGTAAACAAATTTTTCCTAATATCTAATCTAAACCAATTCTGTGTAAATGCAAAGCCACTCCTGCTTCTTCTATCACTACATGTCCTTGTAAAAAGCTTGAACAGGATCGAGCCATCAGCCTTGACCCAGCTGCGGAATGCAGCGGACAGCAGCACAGGAACAGCCACGGCTCTTTCTCTCGTTGCTCTTCCCTTT
Source organism: Ploceus nigricollis (assembly GCA_013399945.1). NCBI lineage: Eukaryota > Metazoa > Chordata > Aves > Passeriformes > Ploceidae > Ploceus > Ploceus nigricollis. Next base: position 177,913 of record VXBC01008336.1, read on the forward strand.
TCTCACCCTCAGCACAGATGGGGATGCACAGCTGGAGTGAGGACAAGAAGCTGACTCAGGCCTGAGCATCAGTCAGCACCGAGCATTGCGGAGTGCACCTGCACACACTGCTGCAACTGTGATTTCCAGCAGCATACATCTGAGAATGTGATTCAGCCAAGAACACCAGAACTGTGTCTGAACACCAACCTTTGGAAACACTACAACAGCCATGTAGTAACATCAATGTACTCAGCATGCAAAATGTACTCACACAATGTACATCATGTACTCACATGCAAAATTCATATATAATACAGAACTTCACAGCATCTTCATAAAACAGATGAATACATTGGTGTAAATGTTACTCTCTCCTTTAACACATTCGTTTTCTCACTTCATTAGCCCCTTAAACTATGATACAAAGCATTTTATGGCAATGAAATTATTTTCCTGTTTGTCCAGTATAATGACTTCCAGCCAATTCAGAACATCTTTGGACATCGCTGTAATACAAACACATAATTGAAAAACACTTTAGCAGCCAGAGCTTGCTGCAGTGAAGTTATCTCTTTTGATTTTAATCAGTAAGTAATACATTTCAATCATTAATATCTGTTTTCTTGTTTCTATTTCTTGAAGAAATATTCTGAAAAAAAATATTACCTTCAGTAATGCTGCAGGCACATTATTTGCTGTATGCATTTTCTGTATTGGCTTTTCAGACACAGAACATGTTCTCTTTCAGTTCTAAATGAGTGTCTTTGTCTCCCCTTAGACAAGGGCATGCTATATAAACCAAAGTTACTTCCTCTTTTTTACAGAAAACTTGTTCCCCATTTATTAAACAGAGATGTTAAGTGATGACTAATATATAAGTGTAACTACTTTGACTACTGTCAGCCTCTCAAAGAAATGCCAGGATGTTACTTTAAGATTAGAAACAAGAAATATTTATAAAATGCTACTTCTCTAACATAATTCTGCTAAAGAGGCTATGAAAAATAGCACAATATCTTTTAGCAAGTGTCCAACGCTGCATGTGATAAAAAACCAAATACATGTGTTAGTCTAACAAATAGCAACGCTTTTCAATACCAAAACATAAACTTAAAGGAATACAGCTGGTCACTATTTTCTTAAAATATTACTGTATTTACAAAAATTAAAGATGGGAATATTTTAATAGCATTCTAAATCATAGTAATTTTTGCAGTAAATCAATACACACTTTGTGTCATTTTCCAGAAAATAATATTTTATTGATTTTTCAGTAAAATGTGGGTATGCTTAACAGGCATTGTGATGGTTAGATCCAGAAAATAACATTTTCATTTTCATTATTAAAGCTCAGGATGCAAAACATATTTTCTGCTCTGCAAATGGCTCCAAATCAAATTTTTCCTCTATTGCATTTGGTGATGAAATATATTCTTTGTCTATGTTTTTCTAACCAATTCAGGAGCTTTCAGTAAATAAACTCTTTATGTCAAGTCTCATTTATTCACTAATCTTATGTGTACTGTACACAAAAAAGGCATTGCTGACTAGAAAAGGACTAATCACTTCATGGAGGTTTACAAACCATTTTTCTGAGTTTGTGGCAACTTTTCCAAAGTTCTCATGCATATGCTTTTCCCTCCCATTTTCCCAAAAATGGTTTACGAACCATTTTTCTGAGTTTGTGGCAACTTTTCCAAAGTTCTCATGCATATGCTTTTCCCTCAGGCATGCTATCTTTTCCATAGGAAATTTTTTTTCCAGACAAAATTTTCACAACATCTTTTTCCTTTGTTTAGAACCTAATATATGCTTCAAAATACTCAAAATGTAGTCAGGTCTGGATACTTCTGAAGTATGAGGGTTTCTTAGAAACATCAGATACAGTATGATCAGGACAAATGCATATTTGTGAAAGATGTTGCCACATTAGAAAATTCTAGGATATGTAGTTGTTGAAGCCTACCACCTGCCAGTACTTCAGTGCTCTTCAGAACCTTCAGTTTCCTAACTTCTGAGTTTTTAGAGTATGCTTATAAGAAGTAATGTATCTGTCCTGGAAATTCCCTGCTCAAGTGCTTCTATTCTTCCCCTAAATGCGGATCAACAGGTTTTGACATTCAAATCATTTTGTAGGTTTTCACACCTACCAACAACATCCAAACCCAACGGTTGAGAGACCATAACCACATATTTGGTTTCTAAATCCTTTGCTATACCCAATTTGCTTGCTGTTTCTGAGTTTTGACATTGAAGGGAAAGTGAACAATATATACATTGACACTTGACAAAGCTTTTGTAGTGCTGTTCGGCCAAAGCCACAGCCTTTCCACCGGCCACAAAATGGGCCAGACTGGAACCCCACGAGTGTACAGGAACCACCTGGGTTTCTCCAACCCCTGCTGAGAGTGCACTGGAGGCCACATTCCCATCTTAACATTAGACATCACAAAATCTGATTGAATGTGAGTTATAGACCCCCAGGATGTCATTTTAGTTGATTTCCACCCATACTGCCCTTCTGTACTCCCACGGTTTCATTATATTGCTTCACCAGAAAATTCCCTGACTAGATACCAAACTTCCCACCCACACATACAAATACTGTGCCTCAAGATGCCACTTGGCTTGCACAATCTTGTGAAGGAACTGTAAGAGGAAGCATTCTCCCAACCTCAAACCTCCCTTTTCTATAGATTAACCTCACTGCAAAGTAAATCCTCATACTATAACAGCTATCAAAAAAAGCGGAAAAGAATTATCAGCAACTGACAGAAACTGAGGACACTGTTAATAGCGCCTAATAATTTTCTTCTTCATAACATATCTGGTTTTGTGTCCAGTCCTACATACAACATCACAATGTATTGTAAGCCTTTAGAGATGAGCCAGAATGTCTAGCTTGTAATATTACATAGAGGCTGCTGTGACAGGACATTCTAGAGCATTCTCTAAGAGACAAAGCTTCTGACCACTTTGTCTCTTTCTCCAGAATTTTTGATTGTCTCAGTAGTGACACTGAAGTTGGAAGGAGGACATATTATGGACATTTTAGTTACTACCTACTTTGTTATAGGAATTTTTTCTATTCTTCCCCACTTTACTCACTGATTACTTCCTCTTTATTCAATATGACTGATTTATAAACAGATAACAACCTAGTTCTTGTTAGAAACTCCCAAGAGGTGCTGCTGCAGCAGATGCTGGGGTTTAACTGCTGAGTCATTGTGTCGTCTGGTTATGTAAAAAGCTACTTCCAAACTGACAGGTTTATATCAAAATTAAAACAAAATCACTAGATACTTGTAAAATGCTTTATTCTGAATCTATATTTGTACAATAAAGCACTAAGGATAAGGAAATATGCTGCAGACCTTTACAGAGAAGTGGAATATTTAGTAGGATGAAGTGTCTCAGCATCCTAGCCACTACTTGATGGGACTGTGTGTGCCTGTCTCTCCGGAAGAGCCCTTATGCTAGGAAATAGCATTTTTAAAACTTAAGAAGAAAGAAAATTCTAGACGTGTAGCCTTAACTAACAGTCCTCAATGTAGAGAACATAGGAGATACAACATTTTTTGGCACTGCTTTCATTAGCAGTGTATTAAGACAGATTTGTTTATTTTTAAAAATACGCATTTTTAAATCAAATGCATGATAATGACAGAAAATAGGACAATAGAAATAAATAGAAGAAAAAAATATATGATTACCAAGACAAAGAGATGACCAAAGTATCCATGATCTCTGTCCCTCCAAAATTACCTGAAAGAACATAGAAACTCCACATCTTCCTAGAGATTGTCTATCTAAGGAATAAAGAGAGGCAGGAATATACCCTGCAATAGCTGGACATCTCCAGTATGTACCTACCAGTCCACGCTGATTATAAGCCTGCCTTAAGTAAATTACTTGTCCCACTTTTTCCTTCAAAGATGGAAACCTAATTTCAGCAAGGAAATTCTAAGCCTGATGTCCTGTTTTAGTTCCCTTGACTAACACATGCCCCATATGTACCTCCTCTTAAAAAAGATTTCTATGTGCTCTCCACTGATTGGCAAATTAAGCTAGTCTAGGAGGAGAAGGAACAAGAATTATAAGAGAATAATTAGTCATGTTGTACTCAGGCAATTCTATCTTTGGTCATGTATTGACAAGGAAATGACAAATTAATCACAAATATGTTCCTTCTTGATGATAAATAACTGCATGTCATGCTAGAACAGAAACAATAATTATTTTTTGAGATTGTTGGAGTGAAGCTTATACAGTGACATTCAGGTTATCCTATTTTGGCTTGCAATGTTATTCATGAGGATTATCATGTAGTTAAACTCCCTGAAAGAAAAAAATTTATTCCTGCAATCCATGCAGCTGAAATACAGTGCAAACAAACCACCCACTCCACGACACCTTCCTTCTAGGTAAAAATATGGAAGAGCATTAGATAAAAGAATATATTTCTATAACCAGTGTGAAGTCCATGATTCTTTCCCCTCTATGAGCGTATTTAATATGGGCCATATTTGGTAAGATTTTGGCAGCTTTGCCCTGGAGACAGCAAACTCCACTGCTCCCTAACACCACTGTCCTCACCAGGCACAACCTGCTGCTATGAAGAAGACACTGAAAATACTGGGTGAAGAGGCTTAGTGTTCTGACTCCAGTGGGGAGCTCACAGAGGGAGCGAGGGATGAGGCACCCGGGGATATTCAGGAGCAATCCTGCAGCAGTGCGCGCTGGGCTAAGCACGGCCAGCAGCCAGCCCTACCCCGCAGTCTGCCACTAGAGGGAACACGGACATGCTGGAATTGGGAACGCAGGAAAATCAGACGTTTGCATTTTCTTTCTTATATCCCTTTTAGAAATTTTATCAAAATTTTCCCCTACATAATGTTTCTGAAATGTCCCCTACTGGTCCATTTCAAGCCAGAAAAAGTACAGCAATGAGGTTTTAAGTGGAAGTGATAGGGAAACCTTTTGAAGTGAAAATAAGTCACCTGCAATTCAACTTTTTGCAACCCCATCTACCCCATTTTCTTTCAGATTTGCGGAAAAGCCCAGCAATATCACAAATTTGTTTTAAGTTAACCTGGGTGAGGACTTTTCAAGGAAAGCAGTCTGAGAGAAAATACTGGCTCACTACAGATTTCCCCCCCACCCCAGGAAAAAAAAAAACATATTTAAATACAGTAAATGCAGTAATTAAATCAGCTTCCATGGAATTTCTGTGGGGGGAAAAAAGTGTAAATTGCAACACCAGAGAAGCCTTCCTTTCAAACTTTCTTGCATCCCAGGTGAAAGGCACAATCAAGAAGTGCTTGCACAACATTGAGTGGATCTATTTTTCAGGAGCTGTTTCTGTTTCCATAAACAAATGAAAAAACCTGTTGAAGCAGGAGTTCTTTCCTTATGAGTTCAATGCACTAAACTAGGAGCATATTTACTTTTCTGGAATCTCTTTCTCCAAGATATATGTACCTTCCAGTTTATTCTAAGAAAACACAGAACACTTAAAGATCAGAAAATTCTGTACAACAGAAAATCTTTTCATTATTCAGATCAACACCCCCCTAACAGCTGTCAAAAACCGTACTGTGTTTTGGGTTCGTTGTCTTTAATGGGAAGCATACTTACAGAAATACAATAATTCAGTTCTGCTTATAGCTGATCTTTCTTCCCTTGTATTTAAAAAGTCTGTAGATTTAAGTCTGAGATTGTTTGATTCGTGACTTCAACTGGACCAGTTACTTATAGGTTGAAAGATATGAAAAACCTTATTATTTGAGTATTCGTTTATAATGTGAAAAAAGTTTTGCATGGTCTTGACCCCTACTGAGAGAGAAGGACATTCCCTATGTATGGCACCCCAGAGTACATGGCAAGACCAATACATCTTCAGAAGATATAGAAGCCATCAACAGATAAGCCTACATGTGTAAAGCAATATAGTGGTTAGGAAGTTAAAAGCCTGTCCTTCAGATTGCTAACGGAGTTTTAAAAATAGTAATTTAAGATCTTTAAATAATTTCCACAAAATAGTTAATAGTTTTCATAACATACAAAAATATACATAATTAAAATTAATAAAAGTTTAAAATATGTACTTGGGGTGTTAATACTTACTGAGAAGATTAAGCTTTAAAACACCAAATTAAGCAGTTTTTAATTAAAAAGAATTTAGACTTTAAAACTGAAAAAAAAATAGACCCTAAACAGGACAGGCTCTTTCAAGATCATCTATTAATTAAGGAAAATTATTTCAAGAATTTTCATAATAGTGCTTCACTACTTTTAGGAAAACAAATACTTCACAAGCCCATAAGGTGGCAGCAAACTCCTTTTTAATTGAGAGCAGTAACTGTCCGCTCTTTTGCACTAAGTTGATGCTTTTGATGTGTTTTAATACCACCTCTTCATCGTCCAATTAACAAAAAAGTAGTACACCAGTAACATATGTATTCCTCTGATTTAAAAAGCATTATTTTTCACTGTGTAAATCAGAAGCTTTAATATTTAACAAAGTAAAACTAAATGATCTTTAGAACCTCGTGTAAAAAAAAATAATAAAACCTCCCACAATGAAGGGACAGAATGTGCCCCACTGTGAACTGACTGGTAACTTCTTTTCATGATTCGGCAGCTGACCTCAGTGCTCTGGCTATTGAATGAGCAGAACTAACAACATGGCTTATGTAACAGCTCATTGCAACAATTTCCCTTCCCTAAGTTTTTGCATTACTGAGCCCCACGCCTGTTTAATACTGAATATCTCCAGAAAGCATATCTTTTCAAGCAGCTTGGAAAATATGTTACTTTTCACGGATATGTTTACAGCCAAGTAATCTAGCATCTGTGTGCTAGAGGTTCACTGTCAGAAATGAACAAGCTGAATTGTATGTGAAATATTGTCATTGTCATTGCTTCTACAACTCTATGGTTGAAACACAATATCTGTGGAGCTGACAAGTCTGTACGAGTGTCTTCTACCAGCCCTGTCCTGTTTTTCAAATCTGGTTGATGCTGGAAACAAGATGCCATATATCTGGGGTTTCCCAGCTATATTTAATCTTTTTCCACTGAAAACAAGTCCAGGCAGAGTGAGTGGCACTCTACATTTGTAAAGGATTGCAAATCACAGAGTAATGGCTAGATGTCTGGCTTCGCACACATCCCAGGTACTTACAGAATCACAAAAATGTTTAGGTTGGAAAATACTTTTAAGGTCACTGAGTCCAACCATTAACCCAGCACTCAAGGCCACCACTAAACCATGTCTCCAAGCAGCACATCTACATGTGTTTTGACATTTCCAGAGACAGTGATTCCACTGCTCCACTGGGAAGCCTGTTCCAATGCTTGACCTCCCTTTCAGTAAAGAAATTTTTCCTGATATCCAATCTAAACCTTCCCCAGTGCAACTTGAGGCCATTTTCTATTGTCCTGGCCTTTTTTGCTTGGGAGCAGAGACCAACCCCACTCTGTCCACAATGTCCTTTCAGGTAGTTGTAGGGAGAAATAAAGTTCCCTCAAAAAGGTATTTCCCCCTCTGCATAGACATTCCTAAACTCAGTACACATATAATTCACCTGGTACTTCTGCAAGTGTTTGATTCACTGAATCTATATTTCACTAACACTTCCATCATTTCACCTTACTTTCTGATCCTGTACAAATCCTAGCCCATAGCACCCACTGTTCATAGACCACACTAACACACACACAGACACACACACGCACACACACAAAACTTAAGTGCTTATAGCAGACATTTAATTTTGGTCATAGCATACACTAGCCTAACCGCATTACTGGAGTCTATATTTAACAGCGAGAGCTTGTTTCTTCAGTTTCCAAATAAAGATTATTTTTATGCCTGCTACCTGTCAATCTGAACCTGGAGTTTTGGAAATCAAGCTGGGTTAAAAGCTGCTCAGCTTGTAAAACAAAGCAAGGCAGAAGACTTGCATTTATGAGTTGTCAGAGCCTTCCTTGGATTCATCAGCAAACTAATGAATGAACAAGTTGTGGACATCCATTAACAGTAAGACAAAGCAGACAGTGGAAGCAGACCTGAGCTAGATCACATTGTCTCTGTCCACAGGGTTTACAGATGCAGCTTTAACAACTGTCACCATTCCCTTGTCTGTGAATGAGCAAGGAGCATTGAATTTACTGTTTCCTGACTTTCTCGCAGGTGTTTCCTATTCCCAAGCCTCTCTTTAGTTCTTGTACATTTCAATAGGCACTGTTTTCTCTGTTTCTGCTTCCATAAACAATGACTGAACGTTGCATTTTGTCAGCTGAGACAAAAGAGATCAATGAACACTACATTGATACAGAAACACCTGGTGTCAGGATATTCCTTTGACCTTCCAAAATAACATCCTTTTTTACACGAATTTCATGCATTACTGTGAGCCGTCTGGTTTTACAATTTTCTGATTCCATAAGATTGTACCTTACTTTGTCATAATTAATGCACCAATATTAATGACTATACATTAAATTAAAATAGTAAAAGAAATTAAACAAGTCCCACACATCATCTCATTAAATACAATATCAGAAACTTGTCAGAGAACTGAGCTGGTTTAGTCAAGAAGATTTATCAACAGAGCTTCCACATGGAAGAATTCTGACCTTTAGCTAGCACTATAAGTTTTTTCTTTGGACTTTTTCAAAAGATAAACTAACCTTGTCTCTTATGACAAAGCAAAATATGCAATCAAATATCTTCTCTATATAACCAAGAATAATTCTTCAGGCAACTGGAAGATATTCATGCTTTAACACACACATATTTAGGGAATGGTTTTGTAAAACTTAAAAAAATACAATGGTCTGGTAGTAAATTGTTTTATAAATTGAATACAGAAATATTTATACATGTAATAAAATCATGCCATGAGAAAGACACGTCTTTATTCAGCACTTCTATGAATCAATGACAGAAATAAATTCTATATGTCATGCAGCTACTTCAGAGCTAGAAACAGATCTTTGGACTGCCTTTTTGGAAATAGAAAACATGTTTTTTTCATAGTACTACTTCTTGTGTCAGTGGCTCCCTCATACCTCTCCCTTTTCCCCCTGTGATGTGTAAACAATCTCGAGTTTTTTAGATAATAAAGCTTTAGTAAAATTGAGCTTTTTAAGCAAGGCACATCTTGGAGCTTTTATTGGTATGCAATTTCAAATTAAATGGATAGTACACTTCTAGAACAGAGAAAGCACTGCCAGCGCTGGATTTATTACCCTTATGAGAAGTTGTCACCCTCACTCTTTCATTCCATTTTTCTTTCTAGATACCTGTTGAGTGGTGCCAATTACCTTGTTTTCAGAGCTACATGATAGACACGCTTGTTGAGATCCACCCATGCCAATGTGGGACAGAAATGGGCACATGGGCACAGTGAAGAAGGAAGGGAATTGCTTTGTGGAAGTCAGTGGCGATTTAGATGTATCTCAAATTACAACCTGAGGCAGCTGTTCTGACAGCTTCAGACTCTCTCTGGCAAAGGTGTTACAGTTCCTTCTGGTCCCTCTGGCCTCTTGCTTCTTCTCATTCCTTGATGAGAGGAATTCCTAACCCTGGCAAAGTGAACTAATTGTAACAGGTAAACTAGCAGAATAATACCCTTGCCTAGGTTTCCTGCTGGCTTAGGAAAGCAAGAAAGTTCACTGCAGAAGAGAAGTGGTGAACTCCTGAAACTAGGAGCAGATGTTACCAGAAGGTAACATCTGCTAACACCAAGTTTGATCAGAACTAAATAATGTGAAAAGAAAAGTGAAAAGGGGCAGTGTTTCAGTGGAAAAAACTCTGAGGCTTTCAGAAGAAGGTGGCTTGGGGTGAGGAGTACCATTTGTCATGACCGTACAAAATTCAGATTGGTGAGCTGGGCAGGTTTGGAGACAAACAACTAATTGTAAGTAACTAACTGATGCCTATGATGATATTAATTTGTTCTTCTGCTTCACATACAAGCAATTAAATTCCAGTTTTACTCCATTACTTTGTCTAAGCCAAACACAACTTCCTAGTATTATAAAACAGCAAAGGACTGTAATATTCAGTAGAGGAGCATTGATAAAAATTGCTGGAGAAGAGTTAAACAGGATGGATTGTAGAAAAAAAGAAGCAAAGAAACCAAAGCCATCCACATAAGATGAAACCTGCAGGCAAACCTCCTTTGTGTTATGCCACGGCTAGGTAAATCAAAGTACTACTGACTCAGCATCCAGATTGTCTTTGGGTCCTATGAGTAATTTGGTTAAACTATTTGGTTACATTTCTACAATCCAAAGGAGCTTTAAAAGTTACTTCCTTGTGAGTATCTACAAATACTTTTGCTTTTGGTGAAAAACTAAGAGAAAGTTGTATACCTAATAATAGCTGAGATAGACAAACTAAGCAGAATTTCTTGAAACCTTATTTAATGGTTACTCCAGTGGAGATGTGCATTCATATAGTCCTCCTGCCACCTTTGCTTGGCTCCAGCAAATATCCAGAGACCCTTCCAAGCTCAGCTGTTCTGTGATTCTGTAAAAAGGAATTAAACTATTCTGGTCTCAAGGCTGCAAATACTCACCAAGCAAAGGGTGATCTGACAAGAAGCAGTGTGATTAACTATATAGGAAAGATAAAAAATTTCTGTCTCTAAAGGATGAATCACAACACCCTAAGACTGGTATGTGAGTAAGCCAGATGAAGCACACACTAGTAGTACTTACTTCATTCCATAGACTTTAACGACAGCTCAGAAGGACTAGCTGTGACTCAAACATTTAACTCTTACACATGTAAAATTGAATGATAAAAAGCTCTCACTTAATAATAACAGACAACTGTATACAGGGAATACTATCCTACAACCTGTTTTGATATCTGAACAATAATGATGATTGGACAGATTTCTACTGAGAAATGACCTGCAGTAAAGGTAGGTATTGTTACCACCAGCACTGCTGTTACACCACTCACATTGTAGCTCTCTTCTCATCAGTAACCTATATTTGGTCTTTTAGTTACTTATTCTGGTTTGAGGTTGGTTCTGTTTATTTTTTTCCTTCAGATTCTGCTTCTTGTGACTTCTAGAAATACCCACAGAAAACAGTGTCGTTCTGACTGAGGCTTTTTCTAGACTAGTTCAGATATTCCCTGCCTCTTTAGTCATTAGCTTTCTGTTGATCCAGGAGAAATCTGCTGTTCATCCATGGTGGGGATACATATTTAGCTGCTGACTAGAAATTCAGCAAAGAATTTGGTAGTTAGTAGAGCAGCTTGTTTAAAGACCTTTAAAAAAGTGCTTCTGGTTGCATGGAACGGTGCAGCATTGCTGGTGATGTGCTGTATGGTGCAGTCTCTACCACCAGCTGGAGAGAGCACACAAAATACCTCAACCCTGATGACAGTCTGGAGAGAAGTGGACAAGTGACCAGGTGACAGGCTGAAAGGAGTCTGGGCTGGGGTAAATGGTGGTCTCATCTGTGGGAGGTGTGCATTGTTAAGGCTGCCAGGTGAAGGGGTTGGGAGGCGAGGTGACTCCACACTATCATGGAGAAGGAAGAAAAGAGCATCAGGTCTTCCTGACACCTGACAGAGCCAACAGCCTGAGCCACACAATGAGTAAGCATGGCATGAGACTATGCTTGAACCCATGGTGGATGGAGACCCCTCCAGAGGGGAAAACTGTAAGCTTATATCTTCTGACACCAACAGAATGGGTCCTCCTCTGCCTTCTGATCTGAGCTTAGAGTGCCCTGAGAGGCAAAAAATGGGCACAAGCTCCCCTGGGGAGACTCTGGAGCCTGAAATATGCATTAGTACCAAGATGAAATAGTATCTGATAGTGGTTGGAGACCCCCTTTCATAAGGGATGGAGCTACTGTCATAGAATTTCCTGTTTGCTGCTGATTAAGGACATTGTGGAGAAACTGCTGGGGCTCATTGTGTCCTCAGACTGATATTTCTCATTGTTTATCCACATGGGCACTGAGGGAGACCTGAAGCAACTCTAGAGGGTCTATTTTGCTGAAGTGGCAGAGGTGATGGACATGGAAATTCAAGAATTTTCCACAATCCTAGAGGTGAAAGGGAAAGGCCAGGTAGGATTGAACATAGTCTAATTTACCAGGTCATTGCGTGGCTGGTGTCATGACTAGTACTTTGGTTTTTATGACCATGTTGTAAATTCCTTTTTCCATAACAGGGGAACAATTCCAAGGCAGATGTAGGTCACAGTCAATATTTATTAGAGCATTCATTAATTAAGCTATTGTTATTAACAGAAGTTAATATTCACACAGTACATTTCCCTCACACAGTTCACTTACACATACACAGTTACTAGTCACAGCAATGGTTTAAAAGCCAGCTTCAGCCGCTTACTCAGAAGCAGAGTCATATTGATGCATCAGTGGTTTGTAGGAAGGTTTTGAGAATGGTCCCTCCAACATTTCTTTTTTTTATCAGCTGTATGTGCAGCCCTGTAACATTTATTTGCATACAGCAGCCTTCACTGCTTCTTGATGCAGTCTGAGCTACACAACCTATTGTCGATGCTAGTGCAAGCTAGTGGCCAAGTACAGAATCAGCAGAACTCATGTTCTGAGTTTTTCAGCTCTTGTGGATTCAAAAGGACATCACTGATGGATGGACACAAGCTCTGTAGAAAAGAGAGGCAGAGGAGAAGGAATTGCTGAATACAGGAAGGAGCAGTTTGAGTGTTGCTTTGGAATAAGAAACAGACTGGGTGAAAAATCATGAGTCAGGGTCAGAGAAGAGACCACGGAGGGCAGCAGCGTAGTCAGGAAGTGAATTAAGCTTCTGTGAAGTTTTTTAAGCAGCTCAAACCAGACTCTGGCTCTTATGGGGGACTTTATCTTCTCTTACATCTTCTGAAGGGGTGACACAGCAGGATGAAAATCTAGGAGGCATCTGGAGGGTGTCAGGGAAAACTTATTGCCACATATTTTAGGAAGAACAACCATGATCTTGAGCAAGAACTGCTTGGCAGTGTGATAATCAATGGCAGCCTTGGCTGTAGGGACTAGGAAACAGTGGAGTTCAAAATCCCAAAGGGGAAGGAGAAAGCTGAATATACAGACCTCATAATGAGAAGAGCAAGATTTGTCTTCCTCGAGGAACTAATACATGCGGTCCTGTGGTAGGAATCTCTGAAAGTAAAAAGTTCAAGAGACCTGGCAGGTCCTTAAGGGAAACCTTCAAGCGCAAAAACAGAATTATCCTAATACTCAGGAAAATGAGCAGATGTTTCAGGAGACCACACTTCTTAAACAGGGAACACAGGTAAGATCCAGTGGTAAAAATAAGCAAGGGCAAGTTACTAAGAAGAATATAGAAACATTGCCTGGACATGAAGGGGTGGTGAGTTATTCAATACCTTCTTTGCCCCAGTCTGCCCCTGGCCAGGAGCTTCACCCATCTTTCACCAAGGCCTCTGCCCTTAGAGAGAGAATTTAAGAGAACCATACACACTGGAAAGGAATAGAGTCAAGTATCTCTAAGAAATATTTAACCATACAGATCCACAGGATCAGGTGATATGCATCTGACTGCTTGCCATCACCACTGTAAAGCTGCTTTGCACTATTTTTGAAAGACTTTAGAAATCAGGAGATGTTCTGATGACTGGAGAAAGGTTAATATTGCATTTGGCTTAAGATCCTGTTGATCTGAGGAACAGAAATCTGGTCAGTAACAATTTCATCCCTGGGAATATCAAAGAATATGTTCTTTTGAAAGCTGTCTCTAGGCACAAGAAGACAAAGGAGGTGATTTGGAACAGGCAGCATGATTATACCAAGAGTATATCATAGTTAATATAGACAGTGCCAAATGCCTTTTATGATGAAAGAATATTTGTGGATGTGAGGAGGATAGTGGATGTTCTCTGTCTTTTCTTTAGCAAGGCCTTGAGATGTTCCACAGCTTTCTTGCACCTATATTGGTATCTACATAGACGAACTGCTGGAGGTTTCCACTCATTTTGGCTGGGATAGAGTAAATTTTCTCCACAGCAGCTGTGTTTTGGATTTGTGCTGAAAACAGTGTTGGCAATGCAGGGCTTCTTTAGTTACTGCTGAGCAGGGGTTACACTGAGCCAAAGCTGATTCTGCTCCTGACATTCCCTCTTCCAGTGAGGAGGTGGGGGTGCACAGATGCTTGGAGGGAAGACAACCAGGACAGAGGACATCTACTGATCACAAATATATTCCAGATCATAGGATGTGGTGCTCAGCACCAAAATTCAGAGAGGGAGGTTGGTGGGGCCTTGCTGGGCATTGGTCGGTTGGTGGTGAGCAATTGTTTTCTTTTATATTGCCAAGAAAAAAATCTCAGATTTTATTTTTCTTTCTCTGTTTCCGTTTTTTCCTTACTTCTTTTTTCCTTTATCTGCCTTACTTATCATATTGCTTTTATTTCACTCCTGAGTTTTCTTCAGTTTTACCCTTCTGATTCTCTCCCCAGCACTGAGGGGGAGTGAGTGAGCGACTGCATGGGGCTTAGCTGCTACCTGGGGTTAAACCACAACAATGGGTTAAAAAACACGTGTGATTCTTCAGGCTAACTGCATACTGGTTTGTAAAGGACAAAAAAGACTGCAGCTACTAAGAAAAGGGAAATGATCAATCCTTGCTAAACCACTCTCAGAGGGGCTCCTCACATTCAGTTTGGGGCCCCTCAGTACATTAAAGACCAGCTGGTACACCAGCTGGTGAGACTTCAGCAAAGATCATCAATGACTGGAGCATTTGCCTTGTGAAAAGAGGCTGAGGGAGCTGAGCTTATCTTGTTCAGAACAGACAGCTGCAGTGGAATTTATGGACCATCAAGACAGAATCAGGCTCTTTCCTAAGGTGCTGTGAGAAAATGGAAACAGTGTCCATAAACTCTAAAGATGGGATATCCTGACTATACAAGGAAAACATTATAATTAAGCACTGGAGCAGGTTGCCCAGAGGAGCTGCGTGAACTCCATCCTTGGAGATGTTCAAGACCCAAGAGGACAAAGCCCTGAGCAATACTGTCTGATTGTTGATCCTCTGGCCAGGAGGCTGGAATAGATGAGCATGAGCACCCTTGCAATCTGAATGATTCTGTGAAATACTCTTTTCCCCTCCACCAGTTGTATGCTGTGACAAATCGTGGGTAATGTCTCTATGAATGAGAGTGGACATAACTGCAAATCCCACTCTAATCCACTCAGCAGCAGCTCTGGAAATCTGATCTGGCTTTCCAAATTCAATTCTTACTTTCTTTATAGGTGAGAACCTTAAAAATACTTACAAAAAATAATTATTTAGAGAACAGTATCACTTTCCCTTTGCTGACCCCTGAAGTATGCCAAGATTATAATCCGTGTAATTCTAAGATTACACCGTAATTGGTAGTTGGATGATCTGCTACTTTGGATGATCTGCTACTCACCAGGTTCACCTACCCTTCAAAAAAGAAAAGAAAATCATTAATTAATACTTTAAAAAAAAAAAAAAAATGAAATTGTGATGGCAGTCTTGGTAGAATTTTATCCTTAGCTATATTAGAATCTCAAAGCAGAAGGTATTTTCAGGCTATACTACACAGAGTAATGTAGAGTTTACAATTTAAATAATAATTATCTCTGAAAGCTAATTTAAAATCACTGGCATTTCATAATGATCATCCAAAGACACAGAAGTCTATAAAGCAGCTAGAGCTTTCTCAGGCTTTATAGCAAGACTACTTTTAATGTAATTATAGCAATTAAGACCCTTCTATTAATAACTTTCTTTTCAGATTAATAAGCCACTTATGTAGTACAATATAAAGAGGCTTCTAATTACAGTGACAACATTGTGATTTCTGAAAACTGCTTAATAATGTGTGATAAGTGACTGCCAACTTGCATTAAGATGTTTTAGGAATCCTGCATGAACCTGATGTTTGATAATCCTGTTTTGAAGCCATGATTTGAATTGCAAATTGAATTTAAAGGAAAATTCAGCAGTCTCCTGCCAAAAGCAGTAGAATTTTTATTTTCAGGGCTGAGAAGGCCTTTAAAAACATAGAAACGCTTGATACAACAATTTGTTGTTGTTTGATGTAGCTGGCCATCAGATGCAAGGCACCCTGCTAACAGAAAAACTTCTCTTAATAATTTCAGTGGATCAAAATCTTAAGTGAATTATCTGGTTTAAACAAGGCATCCCCTCAATAGGAAAGATAAGGTAATTCATAAGAAATTAATAAATATAAGTTATATGACTTAACTAAAGTCAGAAAATAATAAGATGTTGAAATTGAGTCTCTATTTAATTGCTCCAGAGCAAGGTGTCTCTTTCAGGTATTAATGAAGTTTGTCCCTTGCTGCATATGAAGCTCTTGGATTCTTGATGTTTTGAATCCATTTTTTTTCAAATGTCATATGAATTTAAGGAAGACTTATTTTTCATATTTTAGACATGAATACTGAGATATAGAAAAATCAGATTTTTCAAGCGATTAAATTAGCTGACCCTACTTCTGAAATCTTTATCCCCAATACATAATTCAGAGTCATGTATCCTTTTCAGGTTACTGAGCTTAGGGTGAATGGTTGCTAAACTACATAGTATTGACAGGTTTCAAACTGAGCTACCAAATTGTGACATGTTTTTGAGAACACAATTTTTCAAATGCTAATATTATTATTATAAGAGACTTAAAAATTATAATAGTCTTAAACACTGTTAAGACCACCAAAGGACTTTGGCCACTGCAGCAAACCATGCAAAGAAGAAACTGCTCATCTACAACCACTGAAGCTCAACCCCCCAAATATATGCCTTCTGATTTCAGGAAACTGGACACTGAGTTAAGCCACCTGACAGGAACTCGAGATAAAATAAAGGCCATACTATTGTTCAGGTATCTCAGGTCTAAGGAGGAGCAAACAAGGCTGGGGCAGGCCACAGCCCACAGACTCATTTGCTGAGGCCAGGTTTGCATGCTCTTTTCCCACAAACTGAGGGGGAGCAGAAGGGGAATTTTTGGGGAGGTTGTGACAAAGCCTCTGGGCTGCATAAAACAGAAGGTGAACATCCAGTGCCGAAAGCTAAAAGCTGAGATTTGGGCCAGATAAGAAGCAGACCAAGTGGAGAGAAAATTATGCTTTTTACCACGCCAGTTGTCTTCCCTTACACAAACTGGGCCAGTTGTAAAACTCTCCCTCCCACCCCCCCAGAACGTCACATTTTCAGAGGACATTCAACTGCTCTGACATGAGAGGCAGCTGTCATGTCTAGAAGGTGTCACAAACCACCAAAGACCAGAGAAGTGTGCCCCTTACTCCTTCCTGAGGCCTTCCACCAGAGGATTGCAGTTGATTCACACCTTGCAACACATTAATTGTTGCAAAAGACAGTGTAAAACATCCGCCACCTTGGGGGAGGTGCTTGGGCATTCCCACCCGTACCTGTACTATATTAATCCACAGAACTCTGTGTTTCATGGGACCCCAACACCTACAAGCTCAGGGTGAAAAGGACCAATTGGACGCCACTGGATCAACAGGAGTGGGGACTCTTTCTACCTAAGTGGTCTCTCACTCTCCTTCTCCCTCTCGCTCTCCTTTTCCTATTCCTTTCTCTTTCTCTATTTCACATTTACAGTTAAATAAAATCTGTACTATTGGCTTTAGCATATGGTCTTACTTGCATCTTAATTTGAGCAGAGGCATCTCTCTCTAATAATCATAATAATTGTATCATAACAATTATACAGTCATAATTAAATTCATCTGCTCTTTAATAAACACGAAAAGAGAAATCGCAGACTTATTTCTGCAAAAATTCAAGTATTTATTGAGCAGATTAGAAATATTAGAATTACAGTTGGATGCACTTGTGGAGGGAATAATCAATTTAACAAAAAAGCAATTTTACATTCTGTAATGGCACCTATGATGGTGCACTGAAACTGACAAATAGGCTTTATTAAAAAACCCAAACCAAAACAGCCATTTTCAGGGGTCATTTACAAAACCAGGAAAGAAAGGTGTATTTTCTTCCCAAACTTTATCCACTAGTGCATAATAAAGTTGCCAGGGAATATAGAAATGGCCCAGTTTATATATTCTAAGTGTGACTACACTCACGATTATTCCACATTAAACGGAATGGATAATTATCCCAAAGCAGTGGTTGCTCCTTCACAGCAGGGATTCTGCACAGAAAGGGATATATTAGAAAAAGAACATTTCTTGTAAAAGCTGTTCTGTTCCGTACAAAATATTTTAAGTACATACATGGGGAGACAGATTGTTTCGTTACCTTTGAGGTTACAGGATTTGTGTGGGAGATTTGGTATAAAAAGAAAAATATTAGACAAGGCTGTCCCATACTTCAAGTACAGCTGAAGGCCCTAAACACAAGACTATCCAAGAAGAGATCAGTATATCCATTTAGGTTGTTTGCTGAATATAGCCACTGACTTCTATTCAAAACGCCACCAAAATGAGACTCCAGCTGTCAGAAAAATTTTCAGGGAAACAGGCACAAGAATTGTTAGCTCTGGCAAAAGAAGGAAAAAATTCTTCACTATTCATATTCTAGGAAACACCTTAAATATCTGGCATTAACAGGAAAACAAATCAACTTCTTTCTCTCCTCTAATGTTCCACATCCACAAAAAAAAACCCAAAAAACCAGTCAACAAATTTTAGAAGAAGAATGGAATAATTATGCTATTATGTTGGGTAGGATGTGAAGCAGTAAAGCTTTCATCTCAAATGGCTGATGCTTGATAAAGTTATAACAAACTGAAAATAGACCCCGTACCAGGAAGCATTGGCTAGCCTTGGCTCTTGGTATTGTATTTTGTCACTGGTGGAAAAATAAGCAACGAAATGAATGAAAAAAGCATTTGAGAGGTAGGTACATACATGGGCACACTGAATTCTGACTTTCTTTTCTTGTGTACCTTTTTGTATATATTGCCTTAGTAACAGACAAACACAAGATGCTATCAAGTTATATTAAAATACTCTTTTTGAGAATGGAAGGCAAAACATGGATGAGAGAAGTAAACTAAGACTTCTGTCACTCCGTATAAGGGAGTGGTGAGAAGATGGAAACCAAATAACAGAGCAGCAAAGCATAGAAAAAAGGCATTCATAGAGAAAAATGAGGAAAATATATGAAAAGCTCTAATCTGATGAACCATGTTGTTCATACAGTTGCTTTTAATAATGTTTTGTGAATCCTTTAGTCTTTACCAGTAAAGGAGTACAGTTGTTGCACATATAGAACAGCTGTGATAAATTGTGTTGTAATGTTTCATGCCTATTATACACAGAAAAGAAGAAATACACCATACAGGCAATGAAGAAGTGAAAAACTTAGAATGAGATACAACTTCAACAGTTTTCCTCAGCACTCGTGCATCATATTCTATCCAACAGCTTTTGAGACACAATATAGCCATTGTTCATTAGTACTAAAATGCTTGAACCAGTAAATGATACAGTTTTCAGTTCTTAACTTACATACTGTTGTAATTTTACTACTTCCTCCTGAACAAGCCAGAATCTAGACAGTACTCTAGTTCAAGATGTGCAAACATGCTGATAATCTTTGTGAATCAAACTTGTTTCTTCGTCTGTGGTATGTACAACAGACAGCTTCCCCATGATACTGTCTAGAAGACAGGAATTCTAGAGTGTCTCCTGAACAACTAGCCCCCCCTTGCTTGCCTCATCTTCAAGGCAAGATGAGGCATTTTGCCTCATCTTCATCTGAGCCCTTTTCCTAAGACTTTACAGGTTTGCTTTTCTCAGATGTGGGTGGCAAGTATCACAGGATACTGGATTATGAACAGACACGTAAAGAATTCAATTACCTATTAATGTTCCTTGGCATCTGTAGTCATAAAAGTATGATCTCATATACCATAACTACTTTCTTTCAATAGCATTAGACATCATCTCTTCAAGCTTAGGCTGAAGTTATTAAATACAAATTATAGCAAAAGAGTTGCTATGATTCTATCCAGATGGTACTTAAATTATCCTTCTCTAGACATATACAATCTTTATGTAAATTATTACTAATGGAAAATCTGAGAACCAGAGAACCTTTGCTGGAGCTCTCTTGCATAGGAAAGAAGCCAAACAAGTGCTCATAACATTATATTGTCAGCAGAGCTGTATAGGAAATTAGTTCCATTCCACAGTTTTTTTGAGAGCATAAATAAAAAATTCTCTTGCATTGCATTGGAACAAAACCAAGAATGTTCCAAGTAAGAAACCTGACAGAAACAGCCTTTATTCTTTATTGAACTAACTACTCCCAGAGTGGAAGTATTCCCCATGGCTACAGTCTTTTACTCTGACCTAGGCAAAGCAGCATTGAACTTCTGCAATTCATGTAAATGCCTTAGTCCTAATGAGATGGAAATTTTTTTGTGTTCTCTACTGTCATCAAAAATTCCACTCCTAGTATTTTAACTCCTGCAGAAAATTTTGATTTCAAAGAACTGCTCTGTTGTCATGACAAAATAAAAAACTGTTTGCCATAAAATTTCTAAATAAACATAGTTTTCAAAATTTTGCCTCTGGATATTGAGAGACCTCTGACATAATTCACAACAACAACAAAAAAAAATAGATAACTTATTGACTTAGACGAAGTCCATGTAGCTAATAGATAAACATCAAATTTTTGATCTCTCTTCAGATGGAAAATACAAGTATGTAGACAGGTGTTCCAAATCAAAGTATACCTGTTTCTTTTATCCCAGAGAGCCCAGATCTGGACACAATACTTCCAATAACACATTATCAGTGGATAGAGGGGAAAGATCACCTCCCTCAACCTGCTGCCCAGGATATGTCTTCTTTGCCACAAAGGCAAATTGCTTATGCATGATCAACTTGGTGTCCACCAATACCACCATGTCCTTTTCTGCAAAGTTGCTTTTCAGCAGCTCAGCCCCCAGCAGGTAATGGTGCCTGGGGTTGTTCCTCCCCAGCTGCAGGACTCTGCAATTCCTGTTGAATTTCAAGAGGTTTCTGTCAGCCTGTTTCTCCAGCCTGTCCAGATCTCTCTAGGATGGCAGTATTACCCTCTGGTTTGTCTGTCACACCCACCTGTTTTGAATCATCAGCAAGCTTGCTGTGGATACACTCTGCCCCATCACCCAGTAATGAGGATGCTATTCTCATCTACCAAGCCAGTTGTCTCATGGATGCATCTCAGGATCACATCAGGCTGGTCAAGCATGACTTGGTAAATCCACGCTGACTACCTTTGTCCTTTATGTGCCTGGAAATGATTTCTGGGATTAGCTGCTCCATCAAACATCACAGGGATAAAGGTGAAGGTGACTGGCCTGTAGTTCCCTTGGTCCTCCTTCTCCTGCTTTTTTTTGAAGATAGGTGTGACATTTACTTGTCTCCAATTTTCAGGCACTTCTCCCAGTCACCATGATGAATCCAAAACTATCAACTGGTCTCACAATGGCATAATCCAGCTTTCTTGGCAGTCATGGATACCTTCCATTAGGACCTATAGACTTACATATGTCTAGTTTGCTTGTGTATGCCCTGACCTTACCTTCTTCCACCAAAGGTATGTCTTCCTTGTTCCAGCCTTTCCCACTGCTATCCGGGATTTCTGAAGGCCAGTCTTGTTAGTAAAGACTGAGGTGAAGATGGCAATGCCTTTTGCATGTCCCATGTCACCAGGGCCACTTCCCCATTCAGCAGCATGTCCACACTTCCCCTACTCTTCCTTTTGCTACTTGTGTACTCAAGAACTTTATCTTGCTTCTTTTGATATCCTTTCTCAGATTCAACTACAAGTGGGCTCTGCATGCCAGACAGTGCCTCAGTACTCCTCTCAGGTTACCCATCCCTGCTTCCACCTTCTATAAACTCCCTTTATATGTTTGAATTTTGCCAGGAGCTCCTTTTTCTTCCATGAATAAAATATGTATGGAAATTTACTATACAATAAGCTTTTCAAAGAACAAGAACTGCATCTCTGGTCTTACTTAGTATTTTTCTGGTACCATACATTTAATTTCTTATAATTTATAATACATTTTGTGTAGGTGCTTGAGAAGGTGTTGAGTAGGGGTTTTTGCCTAAGTAAATTTACCTCTATTAGAGATTTAATAATGCAGGAAACTTCTACAGGTTGTAACCACAGATGTTGTGACTGGGACTGAAAACCAGAGATGAAATAAAAGAATCAGCTCCCTTCTCCAGTACATAATTTCTGAGTTATATCCAATAATTGACTTAGAAACCTAAAAGTGACACGTTTAATTTCTATGCTAGGGGACCTAAAGCATAGAGGTCATGGAGCAGTCCCATAACTCAAAACAGACTCCAAGCCATGAAGTATACTGAGTAAAAAAGAAATTATAGTCAGCAAACAGCCGTCTCCCAACTTAGCTGAATCACCCATACCTGATAGAAGATATCTCTGCTTGTTAGAAAACAGAGACTCCCTCTATCCCAATTCTTTCAAAGAAAAGAGCACAGCTTACTCTTTCCTTATAGAAGAGGTTTTTCTTTTATTGTTTTCTCCCCTTCTCCTTATGCTCCTAAAACTGTCCACAAAGTGGACAAGTTCAAGTTCCTCTTCTGGTTGAAGGAAGCTTTGATTTTCTCAGCAAGTGTCATAATCATCAAGCTACACCACATTTTTCCACCATTTTGCTTTGCCACTGTTTCAAGAACTGAGAAGTCACAGGGACAGTCAGGAAGAACAAGAAAGAGCATGACTGTCGCCTGTGTTAAGAGTTCTTTGGATAACAAGGCCTCATCTGTAAAACTGTAAGTTTACCCAACATCTGGCCAGTGTAGGCTTTGGGACTGCATAGCCACGTAGACAGATCCACTGTCACCACTTCAGAGAGCACTTTTTCTTTTCTGTACAGTGGAACTACTCTAAAAGCATAGTTAATACAATGTAGCCAAAGTCTGTAGCTAGTGCACAGTCCTAACAGATGGAAGCTGTATTTTGATTCCTTGTCATGCTGATGCAATCTTAAGACTTTGTATTCTGATGTGGGGGAAGGTTCAATATCTACTCAGGTTTTATAGGAAAAGTGGGGCAGAGCCTTTTCTTTCTATATTCTTTTTATAAGGCAATAGCTGTTACCAAACTTTACAAGGCTCTTAAATCAGCCTCTATTTCATGCATGGTCTGAAACTTCCTAACATAATAAGCCTCTCTGTAGCGTGAAATGCAGTGAAGTTTAGTTTCTAGATTTAGAATAGACGAAGCATGAAACAATTATCAAAATTACTGTGTCAATATTAACACTTACAGCATCTGAAATCTGAGACAGTAAAAAGAAAAATTAAAGTACAATGGAAAACCATGTATATGCTTACCTGGTAAGCAGATAATCAGTAATGCCTCCAGACTTATAACTTTTGATCTCTGCACCCAAATTCCCTTCTGGCTTTTTATTGGACCTGCCACAAGACATTTCATGTAACATTCCTTTGTTTATTCACATGGATACAGAAAGGCAAATGTTTTTCCCTTCTCAAACTGAAATGCTTTTTTAAAACTAAATTAGTGTGTTAAGCCACTTTGAAGCAAGACAGACTTCTTATATTTATATCACACTTCAGATTATATTTACAGAAAAAGATCTTAAAAGCACAGTGTCATTTCTTCTAACATATAAAACACTGAGAAAACAGCAAAACTAGAACAATTTAACTGGGAGCTAGTCTCAAGTATTTGCTTGAAAAGTTTAAACAGAAGAACTGTTTATTAAATAACAGCTTTACTGGAAACAAATTTTCAGCATTGCTAAGTTATGATACCTTCCATCTGAGGATGGACATATAAATCACCTATATAATCTACATATCTAATTTTTGGAGAAATGTAGTTACATTCATCATTATGGTATCTGAGTACAATGAAAATTGTAAAACCAGGAAAATTATCTGACAGACCATCCACTCCCTGCTGTCCATGTTCCCAGAAATGTATATGGTAGAAGTATTAGCCTTTTCCCATCTTCTGCCCGTTGCGCTCATGAATGTTTCTGTGGGAAAGTTAGTGCTGGGATACATCATGCTCTTTCCTTAGAAAATACTAATATTTAAAACACGTATTGGATATTTCCCAAACAGTTATAATAAAGCCCAGCTCTGTGCCCTGGGCATGTCAATGTTGTTCTCCTGGTAACTTCAGAATCTTTAAGTGGAAGAGTCATACAGTCACGGAATACGAAATTATTTCTGCCAGGCAAATTAAAGCTATGGAAAACAAAGAAAACAGTTACAATCTTAAAATGCATTCTTTATTGATCCAGGTCTCAGAGAAAGTGTGTTCCAACAGCAACCTGCTGGTTTGCAAACCATAAATTTTATATTACTGTCTGCATTTTCCATTAGATACATGAATTTGTAGGCTTCATATATGAATTTGCAGATAGGAGAGTTGTTAAAAGATTACTATATTCTGGCACTAGATGACACAATTGAAATATGCATAAATCACAACCAGCGCATCTCCAACTCAAGAAGTTTAGGAAAAACATAAGCAAATTAAACTATTATTAACTGAGCAGTGTTATAGCTTAGTAGGGAAAAAAAAAGAAAAATTACATTATCAAAACCATTTTTATGCTATTATACCCAGAGAGATAAGGATAAGCAAAATAAACTTAAACCATACAAGATTTTCTTTCTTTCTTTTTTTTTTTTTTTTTGTTTCCTAGAATGAAAATATGCTTCTACCTCCATTTCCAAATGAAAAGCATATAATGACAACTATGATGGTTTCATTTCTCTGCTTAGCATGGCCAAAACTATCTATCTAGTCTTTGTAATTGCTGGCATTCGACAGCACATTTACTGAACAGGGGTAATATCCTGCTTACTCCTTTGACTGTAGTCTGAGGAAGTTATGAGGCTTGATGGTATTAAAATTATAGGGTCCCAGGTACACCAGCATCAGGCACTCTTAACTTCCCCTTGTCTTTCAACACCCAAACCACGAGCAATTAACCACTAAACCAAACAAAAGAGAGTGAGAACCAGAAATGAAAATGAAAATGTCAAACCCAACCAAACAAAATACATGCAACAGTTCCTATTGTTCACCTCTGTAAGGGAGACACACACTAAATACAGCAGCATTACTTGGTGGACTATGTTCTCTCATTTTTTCTAATGATACAGCTTGACCCCACCCTCTCTTAGTTTTTTTCTGAACTTCTTGGTTAAGATCTGCTGCATAGATTTACCTATAGGAGCTGTTGGCCCATGACATACACACGGCATACATGGCATACACGATGCCAGTCCTAGCAGAAAAGTCAGTTTTGCTTTTATCTGCTAATAGACAACAAACAGACCTCATGTTTGCTTTGTTACAAACATCTTTCAACAAGTGGTGTCAGACAATAAAATTAAACGCTGAAATGTAAGTATCTCTGGCCTCTGGGGAAAAAGCAAAATTACCTAAGATCTACTTGAGAAAAGCTGGTAATTGTGGAGAGAAAACACTAGATTCTGCAAATCAATGAAA
Source organism: Ploceus nigricollis (assembly GCA_013399945.1). Lineage (NCBI taxonomy): Eukaryota > Metazoa > Chordata > Aves > Passeriformes > Ploceidae > Ploceus > Ploceus nigricollis. Next base: position 203,446 of record VXBC01008336.1, read on the forward strand.
AAAATATCTATCAAATTTTTCACCGTCACTTCCTAGGGTAGCTATAAAGTCTGTATGAATGTTTGCTACTTTTTCCAAAGATAAAAGAAATATGAAACATTAAAATAGTTATGGAATTATTCAGTCTTGCAAATGCTTCATTTTTCTGTCATTTTGCATTACATTAATATATTATAGGTAAATAATTACATTAATACTTTATAGGTAAATAATTAAATAATTATATTAATGCATTCTAGGTAAAATACAATTTATATTATCAGTGGCATCCCAGGACTGAACATACGCATAAGTGTTTGAAGACTGGGATCAGAGTTCAACGTTTTTTTCCGGCAGGCAGGTAGGTGGAGACTGGGACCCAGCCCTTATGGGCACGGCCCTGCCCAGGAAGCCGCTGGGAATTCGGGAGCAGTCTCGGCCTGGCAGGGCACGGTAGGATCTTGCCCGCTGCCGCCTCCAGCTCCTCCTCAAGTCAATAAACCACAGAATTGTCAGGGTTGGTAGGGACCTCTGGAGATTATCTAGTCTAATTTCCCTGACAAGGCTGGGTCACGTAGAGAAACTAGCACAGGAAGGTGGCCAGGTGGAATGTCTCCAGTCAGGGAGACTCCACGACCTCTCTGGGCAGCCTGTTCCCCTGCCCTGTCATCCTCAATGTGAAAAAGTTCTTCCTTACGTTGAGGTGAAACTTTTTGTGTTGTAGTTTATAGCCATTGCTCCTCGTTCTGTCACTGGGCACCACTAAGAGCCTGGCACGATACAGCAGCCAGCCGCGTTTGAGCTATTTATATGCATTAATGTGATCCCCAGTGGTCTCTAGACTAAACAGGCCCAGCNCCTTTGTTCGGCTGCAGCCACTGCCGCAGGGCAGCGGAAGTTTGAGCGTCGCGGAGCGCGCGAGCGGAGACTCCTCCGTGGGAGCTGCCTCACAGCCAGACCCGCCCCGCCATGAACCTGGAGAATAAAGTGAAGAAGGTAAGGGGGGCTGCCCGCCGGGATATCTGCCGCGCACGCCGGTGTCCGCTCTCTGGGGAGCGGCGGACCCGCCTCGGCGCCGCAGCCCCCGCGGGGACTGCCCTGGGGTCGCCCCTCGGGTGCCGGGGTCAGCCCTTCCCGGCGCCCCGCGCTTCCCGCCCGGGCCCCGTCGCAGGAGAGTCTGCCGGGTGCCCCCGGTGCCCGGTGCGCACACAGCTGGGCTGCCTCGCTGCTCCCGACCGTAGGTGTCGCCGCAGTTGGTGCCCCAGGTGGGGACGTACCGCTGTTCTGTCATGCAAGTAAAACATGTGTTCGGTCCCAGCAGTAAACCCCTGAGATCTGATAGTTGTTTTCATGTACGTGCGCTGTGTATGTAGGTATGAAACTCAAATTACAAGCAGCCAAGTCGCTGTGTGGTTATGTTAGTGATTAATTTCAGACCTATGATGTGACTGACTCCTTACAAGTGTGTTATCAGCGTTCCTATGGATTACCCCCTTGAGCAAAAAGCCTGGACTTGATTTTTCTTTATTTTTAAAGGTATATTGACTAGTTAGTTGCGTCAAACTGGCATGAAACAAAAGGTAAGTAAAAGAAAGTAATAGGTAATCCACTTGTATTGAATCTCTTTCCAAAACTAACCATTTAAAAATTCCTATGTAAAACTGACTTCTTGTGGGATACTCTTATAAGTCTTTGCTTCTAGTTCTTTCACAAATTAAAGGTAGTGCTAAAGCACTGACTTTCATAAAATTAAAAACTTACTTGTAGTATCTGTTTTGATACTATTTGATAAGGGAACATGTGAACATGGGTTAAATCTCTACATAACCTTCATTGATATGTGAGAAGTAGTCTTTTGAAATGCATGTTGTATGAATGTGTGAGGGGTTTATTCCTGAATTGTTTTATTTAAAGGTAGCAACTTGTTTTAAAATACACATGTGCACTTTTGTATACCTGTGTGCTTTTCCAGCTTGCAGGCTAGAAACTGACTTGGAGGTGTAAGTAGTTTTGTAGTGTGGAAGGCTACCTGTTAAGGCTGAATCCTAGCAATGGGTGGCCTTGAGTCACAGCTTGCTTCAAGTGATGTCACCACATGAGAGTGTCCTGCTTTGAAGGAGCTGCCTATCTCAACCCCCAGTCATTAGGCCGTCAGCGTTTGGATGGGTGTAGCTAAGTACTATCGCTGTCTTTAGAAGCTGGTTGTGTGCACAGGGTTGTTCCCCTTGTGTGACGCCTTGTATGCAATGAAAATAAGCTTCTTGAGTAGATTTGCTTGTATTTTCTAAGCACAATTTAAAACTTAAACTTGATGGCATCGCAGAGCTTGTTTGCTGGAAGGTTTTTGAACTCCAGGAGGTGAGAGATGCCTATTTGTGGAAGATAGAGCATTCTAATTCAGAATTTATTTATCTAAAGAGAAAATAAATATGGGGTGTGAAATGAATGATAAAAGTCTTCTGATAATGGAGTCTTGGTTTGAGTGAACTTGTAGTTGCTGAACATCTGCTTGAAATTACTCTGTAATTATTGGGTAGTTGTGTGTGGTTTAAATTTATTTGACTATTTTTGCCATGTTTTTCTTGTTCATCTTTCACTTCTCTTCATCAACTTTGAAGATTCCTGAAGACTTTTCTGAACCTGCTCAAATAGACACAAAAGCTATTGCCACAAAAGAAACTAGCAAAGCTCTGTTGTATGAAAGTGGTATTTCTATTCTGCTCTGCTTTAGTGTTAATATGCAGACATGTCTATGATTGAAAAACATCACATTTTCTCTGTTTCTACTACATGTATATTCAGAAAACTGTGTCTGTTATTGTGCTGTCTCCCTCCCTTGCTCACATATTCTCGTCTTCTTTCTCTTTGTAACTTGGATGAAGCTCATTTTCCAAGAGAAGAGGCTCTGTGAAAGTCCTTACAGGGAAAACTGGGAAGCTTTACTAGGTACCAGTGAGTTCGGTACAAAATTCTTCTTTTTTGAGTACCAAAATTTATTTAATCAAAACTTCTTAAATTTTGTACACTGACTAGAATAATAGTTTCATGTTATTCTATTCAGTGTACAAGACAACTCGCGTGTTTTCCTTTTCTATTGTTTAATTCCAGTTCTCAACCTGTTTGTTTTATTATCTTTTTGCTTCTCTCTTTTTTGCCAAATTCCTTCTTTCTTGAAAGGTGGAAGAACATTCTGAGAAGTGTCCAGTCAAGAATATCAAAACCAGTGAGCTACTTGGCTTTTAGAAGAAACTTGTCCTGAGGTGGAGATGCCTGTGTCAGATTTTTAGTCCATCAGCAGCGATGGGTTGCTTTGCCACATGCTGTAGTTCTCACCTGTCTTTGTCTTGCACCCTGGTGCAAAATAGCTTGAGTTCTCTTACCAAATGTACTTTATGTAACCTTTTCTTTTGTAGTGACTTGTACATATTTATTGCCTGACAAATAACCTGGTAAATATTATGGAGTGGTGAGTGGCTAATCTGCCTGTTGGGCAGGAATTTCCTATAACACTGGGCAGAAGAAAGTAGGAATTGTCATGTTGTCCCCAGATAAGTAATTCCATTGCATTTTTGAACTCTGAATTTAGATGCTGGCTATTCTGTAGCCCTGGTGTTCAGCAGAGCAGAAGGAAATGAATGCCTGTTGGAGCAGCATGTGGTGTGGAGTCTCAGACACTCAGCTGGTGCTGTAGAAAAGCTTCTTCCCCTACCCACAACTGCTAATTTATAACTGTACAGGGTAATATATTGGAATGTTTTCTGTTTCTGGGAAACCTGATAGATGAAGTTTCTAAGGTGACAGTCCTAAGATTTCTCTAAGTGTCAGTAATCCATGAGTCTATTCTTCATTTTTGAGCTTCTGTATTGTCTGTTTGGAAAGCTGCTACATGCATTTATATCTACAAGTCTAGGTTTGTGTGAAGAAAAAGAACACTCAGAGAAAGTCTGTTTTCATTGTTGATATTAGGTTTGGTGGGGTTTTTTTCTCCAAATGTAATAGTTCTATCACAGTCTTTCTGATTGGAATTGCTTCCCTCCAGTACAAGACCACTAGGACTCCAACAATGTACCTGTTCTTCAGCAGGAAGAACTACTGCCCCACTTGCCACAATTTCTAACCCATCCTTTCAGCAGTGGATACCTTATATACTTTCTGTCTTGTGACAGAAAAGCAGCAGTCCTGTTTAATGTACCCTTCTTAAGGAATCTTCAGGGCACAATTACTTTGGCTCAGACTTTTAATTTATCTTCTGTTTGGTTTCTTTCATGTGTTGTAAAACTCATCTTGCTGTCTTAATAAGTGGTCAAAGGAATGAATACTACTGTGTAGCCGGATGTCTCGCTTGGTCTGAATCCTGGGCTCTGGACAGCCACAGCCTGCCAGAAATAGAAATTTCAGCATGAACTTTCTGCACTGAGCAATATATATGCAGAACTCATGCAAATGTGTAGTCATGTAAATTTTGCAGTAGGTCACCATGCTTTTTAGAGCTATTAAGCAACTGGCAAACATCTAGGCAGTGAATAGTGTCTTTTAGGCTGGCTTGTGAATACTAAGTCTAAGACTTTCCTGGTCTGTTACAATTTTCCTTTCAAATTTAGGGGAAACTGTGCAGTTTTCTCCTTTTTCTCAGGGGCAATTGCATTTGCTCTTGCATTTGAGGATCATGAAGACAGTGTTTGTATAAAACGATTGCACAACAGAGCTGAAGGGTAAAAACAGGAGCTCCAGCTTGAAAAGTACTTGTGCAAAAAACAGACCACTGTTTCTCCCAAATACAATATATGCTGTGTTCTCAAACCTTGCTTTGAGTCTATAGGGAACATAAAGATTTAATGCTTTGTGTTGAATACTCTAGCAGAACTTTGTTCTAACAGCCTGGATTCCTGCCCTGTCTGCCACCTCTGTGAACTTGGTAAAATGAATCAGGAGGTCACGGTCCTGCTTTTCAGCCCTGCTGGCAGCACGGTCTCATGCTTCACTAGAGAAAATAAGAATCTGGTAGTGAGTCTGTTCTATATAAACTTTCACAGTGTAATACTTGCTTTATAAAAAGAACTTTGCTTGCAATGGAGAAGGGGCAGGGCAGTTTGGGTGTAAGAGGTGCAACTTCTCTAGTGTGGCATTTGTGTGTGGTTATTTTTCAATGGCGTGAGACTTAGTTTGTTCTGTTACAGTTGGAAAACGAAACACTGAGTGTTTTAGACATTGCTAAGTCAACAACTGTAATGATCTTGATAAATGAACGGTGAATAAAGTATGTATAGGAGCAAAGTCAACTTTTCTGTGTTTTGCAAAGCATGATTTAGTAATGTCTGCTGGGCTGCACTTCCTGTTGAGGTCACTGTTTGTTTTGGTGTTACTGCTATGGAAACCCATTGTAGTAGATCTTTTTTTGCTGTTTCAAATGTATAGTAAGATCGAGGAAGTGTACTTTTATTCAGGGGTGAGTTTTGCCTGAAAGTAGAAGAATGAAAACATTTATGTAGGTATGAGAAAAACTACTTCAGTTTTGTTCACAAGGAAGCTAAGTAACTGCTTCCTGCATATGCTGTGGGGTTTGAGGGTCTTTTCCCCCACATCAATGTTAAAAAAAAAAAAGTGAATAATTTTTTGGAATACCTGTCTGAATCCACACCTCTAGATATTTTTTTGTCCTGCATCCCTGGATAGCAGCTTGGCAAATGGCACAGCTAAACTAAACTTTTGACTCTCTTTTTTTCCTATGGCAAAAGTACTCCCCGGGTGTGTGACTATAAAATATCATGAAATGCCTGAATAGCAAGTCAAGAAACTCTTTGAATGCAGGACTGCATGACTTAAGATCAGATGAAGGTTTCTTCAATAGGGTGTAATTATAAACCAAGTATTTTGCAGCAGGGGGGAAAATAAACTTACTTTGAGTTACAGTATTCTGTCATAAAAGTAACAAAGATCTGATTCTGCAGTTGTTCCTGGGAAAAAAGAAAGAAATATTTCTATTTTCCTCTAAGTAAGTAATAGTAATGATGAGTAGCAATTTTCAATGAAATTTTATTGGTAAAAGTTGCTTAAAATTACTTTTTTATTTCAAGAAAGTATACTGAACATGTCATGCAAATTACTATCTTCTTCCTAGCAGATACAAAGTTTACAGTTATAAGGGTGTAGATGTAAATATCTATAATGTAGTATATTTTAAAATTGTATTTTAGAATCTAAATAGATATGCATGTTTCATTTATATATAAATAATACTTATGTGTATTGGTTGTGTATATGTACATATGCATGTTTTTTTTGTAGGGATGTATATGCACAACCTCCCCTAATATATAGTTTTTGCTGATGACCAAAGTTGGTGGGGTTCTTTTAGGTCCTGGAGACCTTCAGGAAGAGCAGAGCTGTTAAGATGAAAGCATGTCACACCTGTTACCTAGTGTCTCAAACTTGGTCAAATTAACAGGTAAAAGGAGTAAGGTGGCTTCTGTCATGACATTTCCAGAATACACCAGATCTAATTGTACTCCAGTACTGCTGTGTATGTGTTTCTGGTTTTGTTGGGGGATTTTTTGTTGTTTTTAAAGTCTGCCTGACTATTTGTGCCTTGTTTTCAGTCTGAGGTTGTCTAGGTACAGCTTTTAAAAGCAGGAAAAAAGCATTCACTTTCCTGTGTGACTAAAGCTCCTAAAAAATGAGTGTGTAGGTTTCCAGGTCTGCTTCTCAAAACCTGATGTTAGAGGACGCAACTGGGTAAGAGTGCTGATGTCAAAACAAAGTACATGGAGTATTGTGAAAATGCCTCTGCAGTTCTGGATGGTAGATAGTGTTGTATTGGAGGTTTACAGATCGTGTTATAGTGTGTGTCAGCTGCATTCAAACTTAGCTGGTGTAATGCTGGACTTTGTGAATAAACAACACTTGTTTTCTATCCAGCTGAGCTATTTTTGATAGCTGTTAGCCTTTTGAAGGTACACTATGTAGCAGTTTCTTAAATATTTAAATTCTGAGCTATCTGATATTTAGTAGAAGATATCACAATAAAATAAATTCCTGGGACTTTTGTACTACCAGGCTACTGCAGCTTCTTGATTTATTCCTGTGCCTGTCCTGCCCAGATGATCTTCCAAATATTTTTCTTGGATGCAACCACTTCTTGGCATCCTTCTTTCTGTGCAAAATGGACTTCTGTACCCAGGGTTCTTAATTCCAGTCAACTTTTCCCTAAATCAAAATGCATATTTAAAAACCCTAGGGTCACAGTTGCCATCAATTTTAATAACCATGTTAAAAACAAATATAAAGTGATTTGCGGAATACTGCTCTTTGTTACAGGTCTGAATTTTTTTTCCTTCTCATACAGTGTCTGTCAAAGTTTAAGAGCATTGTCCAGATATTCATATGTCTTTTGTAGTGGTTTGTTCTTTTTTCATTCTGGAATCATAGGAAGTATCATTGCTCTTCTGTTTTTCAAGTTTAAATGCTGTAACCTATTTTAATTTTCCCTTTGTCGTGTTTCCCTGCTAGAGAAGACTTCTGATGGTACAGAATATAGTGATATAAGATCAGGTCTAGCAGTGAGATTTCTCATGTTTTTTAGGGTTTTTTTGTTCGTCCTTCCTGCTTTACCTTCTCTTCTTTGAAAGCGCCTAAAGCACATTAAGATGTACTAGAAATCTGTTGTGCTCTACAGGTGCTTTCCCACTCAAGCATCCAAATAGATCAATAGTTAACTAATCTTCAAACCATAACATTCCTAGGATTTTATGGTAAATCTAAGAATAGCTTTAGCATGGGTCACTTCAGTTCTGTGCTTGGAGCACTTTCAAGCAGAGGAGAAAGCTCTGCAAAAAAGGATAGTGAAGAGGATTTAGTTCTGATCTGAGGTTCACTGTTAATTGTTGCAATCCATTAATGACAGCATTCCCACTGTATAGCCACATCCTTTCAAATTCTGCAGGCATCTCTAACACTGGAAGGGTTTTTGATCTTTTGCAGAGGCTAAGTATTGTGTCTTACTGCCTGTGGCAGGGTAAGGCTTACCTGTCAGGTGATATAGGAGTCCTCTTGGAGTGAGGAAAGAAAAGCAGCTGAGGCCTGAGTTAATTCTGGTCTTGTGGTGGGACTGAGGAGATAAGAAATCTTCAATAAACTTAAGAATAAACCCTTCTGATCAGCCAGGTTTAAACTATTTCATAGGAACTGCTGTTTCTCTTACACTTCTGAACAAACTCTTAGACACTTGAATATGATCATTTGGGTTTTTAAGATGATAGTAAGCTTCTATGCATGACCCCATACTGTAAAGTCAGCCAGCTTTTGTCACTAGATTCCAGTGTGAACTGAAATGGGGCAGTCTTTCACTAATTGTCACTTGGCTGTAACCACTTAAAGCTTTTTGCCCTTGGGTACTATATAATCTTGAAAGCAGCATGCGATGGATGATCTCAGTTATATCATCTTTTTTTTTTCTGTACTCACGCTGTTTAAATCAGTACTGGGTATTTTGGTAATACCAGATGGGTTTGGTTAGCTTTTGCTGTAAAATGAAAATTAATGGTGGTAGATGGACAGGAACTTTTTTCTGGTAGGATTCAGCTGACCTGTCTGTGCCATTTCTCCCATAACTTCATTTATAGGGAAAATGGGTTCCCTGCTGTTCCAGACACGCGTTACCTCTCCAGTGCTCAGCCTGCTCTGTATCTCTGGGTGTTTCTGCTTGGAGCTGGCCATGTTCTGCAGGAGGCATGGAGATACATATAGATAACACTAAAGAAGCACCACACTGAAGGTTGAGGCTTTCTGAGTTTCCTAAACTACAGCTGAATTGGCTCCTGAAGAAGAAAATAATTTCTGAGGCTGATGCTTTCTTACAGCTGAAGGATGTCCTGTTACAGGCCTCTGGAGAAATATGTGTAATGCACTGACTTGTGGATAACAATAGCCTGCAGTGCTTTTGAGTTTGTCTATTTTATATCTTAATTTTTGGCAAGCAGCCATGTAGTTTCTCTGTCAGAACAAAGGCTGAGGCTGTGTGTGCATCTAGAATCACATCTAGTTTGGTTTTTAGTGTGCCTTTCAGTCTTGAGCTAAACCTTTTCCATAAGGTGCCCAGATATTGTGTATGGAAAGGTAATTCCCTTCTTTCTGTTTCACAGCAAACTGAAGAACCTGTTTCAAAACAAGTCTCTCTCATTTGTTAATTCAATTTATTTGTCTTGAGCTGCACAAGCATTTACATAGTGGTGTGCTCTTTATTTCTGGGGAGGGACTGTAGAATGCTGTATTTCTAAAGAAATCTGCACTAAGACTGCTGGCTGTGAAAGTGCAAGTAGGCTGGCTGGTTGTTGTCCCTGTGGTCTGGAGACAGTGTGTTCTGGGTGGAGCATTTAGATAGCACATATTTCTTCTCCTTAATTTGTTTCTGAAGAGGGTTTTTTTAGCTTNGCAGTGCAATCATATTTCAAGTTTAACAGCTTTTTAGAGAGGATGACTCTAAAAACACAAACAACACCAAATTAAAAGCAACCTGTCTCTCCCTCTTCCCCCTACCCCTCCCAAAAAAAAAAAAAAGTTGTTTTTGTTGCTTTAGCTTCCTTTTTCCCTTTAGAAAACATCCTGGCCAACATCTTGTTCTCTTTCAATGTGAATTGGGAAGGGTGCTCAGTTTTTTTGTGATTTGTGGGGTGTGTGTGGGTGTCTGTGTGTCTATGTGTGTGNAAATGTTAGGAGGCTTGGAAATGATAGTTAAAATGGTTTTTGCAATTTTTTTTATATTTCTTACTTGAATTTCAGATTCTGCTTTGGGAATTCTTGAAATGCCAAGCTTATTTCTTAGTAATATAAAACAGTGTAACTGTTGTCACTGTTACAAGTGATCCTGTGTTTCTAAATCTTCTAATTGCAATTCTAATGAGTTTATGATTATTTCCCTTTTTTCTCATTCCACTCTTTTTGAAGGAAGGGAGAGCTTGAGCATAAAGAAGTAATGCCAGTTTGTAATTGAAGTAGCAGCAAGAGAGAATGGGTTAATGTCTTTTGGGGGGGGGAGGGGGGAGATCAGGGTTTTGGGGGAGTTTTGTTTGTTTGTTAGGGCAGTGCAATCATATTTCAAGTTTAACAGCTTTTTAGAGAGGATGACTCTAAAAACACAAACAACACCAAATTAAAAGCAACCTGTCTCTCCCTCTTCCCCCTACCCCTCCCAAAAAAAAAAAAAGTTGTTTTTGTTGCTTTAGCTTCCTTTTTCCCTTTAGAAAACATCCTGGCCAACATCTTGTTCTCTTTCAATGTGAATTGGGAAGGGTGCTCAGTTTTTTTGTGATTTGTGGGGTGTGTGTGGGTGTCTGTGTGTCTATGTGTGTGTATATGGGAGATTTCTGGATTCCAGATGAGAAGAGTCCTGTAAGTGCCCATCTTCAGTGAAGATGAACTTTTATTAACCAGTTAGCTTATCAAAAGTCTAGCTGATGAAGAACCTAATCTTCAAAGGTATGCTTATTTTACGTATCTACTGGTTGGCTTCAGGTTAGCACCTGTAACATGTGAACTTCATGAGCCCTTAGGTTGATGAAGGTGTCACCATAATCACAGCCAGCTTGTATTTCATCTGCCAGATACGGAAGAAGTAATGTCATGTCCTTCTGTCCATCCCTGCAGTAGCTTAATAGCTGCCAACATACCTCCTTCAAAATAGATCACAATCTTCAGGGTAGTTTTCCTCAGGGATGTCTGATCATTGTTCAGGCAGTGATCCTTTTAGTTATAAAGTAACTGAAAACATGGTATTCCCTGCATTTTACCATGTGTTCTGTATTAAACAAGTGGTTTGTGAATAATCTGTTCTTTATTTTGGACAGAGACAACTTGAAAGTTGACCTGATTTATATCCTTGTACATACAACAATAGTAGTATGATTTCTCTCAGTAAATGGCAAACTTAATAATAAAACTCTACCACCACAACTTTGGCATTGTGTTGTTGCCAGAACTAAAGTCAGTACCAGAACTTGTCAGTTCTAGCTCAGTTTCCATTCATGGTAAAAGCTAAACTGCAGGTGAGCTGTTCTTACCTACAGCTAGTTGGGAGTGCTCCTCCTACTGCGTGGGGTGTGGGGATGGGTTCCTTTCTGCATGTTGGGCATGAGCCTGCATACCCAGCTGTGGCCACATTTCCATGGTCCTTCATCTGTTTGATTTTAGAGCTGTGTTCCTCAAAGGTTTAAAGTGCTGGAGTGAGACATTTTAATTTTACTGTGTAATGTGAATGCATAAGTTATCGTGCTTCATGTTTGTTTATCACCTCAAACTTACAAGTGGCTGTTACTTGGTTAGATTTGCTGATGTGTTGATACATTGTGTGAATACCTTTACTCTGCAGTATTGTCTATATTCTGATATTTCCTCTGCATTGTGAATTGGTCATCCATCCTTTTGAAACCATTTACATATCACTTCTAGTCATTGATTTTGCTAACTGTGCTGTTTCTCTTTCCCGTCAGAAAGTCAGCTGGTATGACTCCAGCTGAAATGTAATTGTAAAAGGTATATGCTACTCTCAGTCACTATCAGAGTAGCCTCAAATATACTTGGAAGTATTAGACAAACCACTTAGTTGTTTCCTTTATTTGAGGTTAGTGCAAATAAATCTGGGGTCTGTTTATTTCTTGGTCTCCTGTATTTTGCCAAGTCATATACTGTAACTCACTTTGTCCAGGTAGCTGGATTAAATGTCCTTTGACGTGAGGTCTTCTGGCCTCAGTTACTCTGATTTCACAGCCTTAGACCTAAGAAAATGCTGCAAAGCATCTGCTTCTTCTTTTGTGTGAAGTTTGTAGAGCAAGCTGGGCTGGGGAGAAAAGTCACCAGAAAAGTACTGCTTAGTTCAGTCCTGTGTAGAGGCTTGTGTGACCACTGCTACTTTTATAGATACAATAGGAAGGTGAGTGCACCCCAAATGCTGTCCTTATGTCAGCTTAGTCAAATGCTTAATCTTTTGCTTTAGCTGTTGATTGCAGATTATAAAGGCATCAGTAAGATCATTCATGCACCATAATATTTGAATCTGACTGTAGTCATCTTCCTCTGTACGCAGATGGGCTTGGGCCATGAGGAAGGATTTGGTGCCCCCTGCTTAAAATGCAAGGAAAAGTGTGAAGGATTTGAGCTTCATTACTGGAGGTAAGTGACACCAAATGTATCCTAAGCTGTGACTCAGCGCTGAGACCTTGACATATGTATGCAAATGTCTACCATTTTTGTTCTCTCAATTAAACTGTTAAGATGTTTTTAAAAAGCTGACATGGTTCAGGGCCAGAAATTCTGATGCATTACAACAGAGTATCTAGTCACTTGTGAACATGCATTTTATCTGCCCTGAAGTGAATGGTAGTACTCTACTGTAGCATTTGCTTTAGCTGACTAAACAATTGAAGTAGATTTGTAAAAATATGTCTAGCATTACTGTAAGAGACATGGCAGGGAAGAAGTGTGTTTTATCTCTGTAATAAAATGCTTTTTCAACTCCTGACCCAATACATAAGCTTTGATCTGAGATGCTATGTAAAATTATTTTGAAAATACTTGAAACTTTGTACACACCTACAACTTATTTAGATGGGGAGGAGGTGTCACTTATGTGTGTCACATAAATTCAAATAAGTTAAATAATACTGAGCCTTGGATGTTGTACTGTTCCTAAATCAGTGAGTTGATGATAGCAGTAAATAGTTTCTGCAAAAGTAGTGACAGACTTATCTATTTCATTAAGACCTTTCTTGTTTTACTGAAACAAGGTGTATATATGTATATTAATGCATTTATGTATCACTGGCCCAGTTCACTCATAATACTGGGCGTGCTCTAAAATGTAGCTTAGTAATTCTGAATTTTTTAGGAAAAAGGTCCCTCTCAAAGGGAAAAGCCGGGAAAGAACAGAAAAATAGCTATTAATAGCACTAGCACATGCTATCAATAAAAATTAATGCATTTAACCAATGCTAACTAGCTAGAATGAAAGTGGCATTTGCAGTAGAATTTTGTCTTATAAGGTAGCCTTTATACGCCAGCCATAGTGACATCAGGTGCTGATAAGACCTAGGAGATCTTACAGCTTCGCACAAATATTTGACTGCAGATGAGACTCTTGAGAAAATAATAAGGCAAACAAAAACAGAACACAGCAAAAACATGTTACAAGTTGATACATAATGAAGAAGCTATATTCTTATCTGTAATATGTAGCTATAGAAACAACTTACAAATAATGACATGGATCAAGAAGTATTAATTCACTAGTAAGTAAACGTGATCATCTAAAGATAAAAGAAATAATTAATTTATGGAAAGATTTTTTCAATATGCACTGCATCACTGAGGGGTCGTGTGTAGAACTAATAGTAAAATAAAACAGAACTAATGTAATTAATACAATAAAAGAGAATTTTAAAAAGGACAATAGTTAATACTGTTTATCCATTGTTAGATGAGAAATTATATTACTTTCTACTGAAAGCTCTTTTGTTCATAGTCACTGTGCCAGATGGGGAAATTACAAGTGGGGGAGGAAAATGCCCAGTTAACTTTCTTTTTCTTTTTTTTTTTTACTTAAATGCCAATGTTACACCTTGTAATTGCTAGATTATTATTTAACATGAAATAATTTCGATTAAAAAGAAATAAAATGGTTAAAGTGATTTAGTTACATCATAGTATGATTGCAGAGTTAAATGGTGTCTGCTTTTGTGTGGGTATTTGGAGTTTTTTGCCTGTGTTTTTCTTTATCCGTATTGCACTATGTTCCTGTGGTTAGGGCTCATTGTGCCAGGTCCTGAAGACATAGCTCATCAGACACCTGTCTCTCCTAGAAAAGTAAGAGTTTGTAGACAGCAGTGGATTAAAGAGCAAGTAATGAAAAAGATGTAAAAACATCTAGTGACTATTTAGCTAAGGTTTAATTTGGAAATTGAGTCCCTATAGGACAGACCAGATAAATAAGGTGGCTGGAAGTAGTCTGGGAAGCTTCATCTAGGTGTCAGACAAATGTGGCACATACCTCTGAAACAGTCAAAAAGTTAGCAATTGAGAGAATTCGAGAATGGGTTGGAAAATAGCTGTTCTTCCAGCAGAGCTACTGCTGGGGACGGTAAGAGTGTGAATCTGAAGTCTTAATTCAGTTCTGTGTAAATAGTTTTCAAAGGAAAAAATATATTATTATGCTTTGCATGATGCATATATTTTCGTAGTCCATCTCTTACGTGGAACACATTGCATCCCAAATATCTGTTTACTTAGTTGTTAGCCTTTAAATCTCAAACTCTGTTTTAAGTAGGAGCAAACTGTAGCACAAGTGGACAGAATATTGTCTTTATAACATGAATAATCAAAATCAGTTAAAGTTTACCGACTTATTTATTGCTACTTGTCTGTACAAGACAAGTCTTGAAGTAAGAATTGTAATTAGAGAAAGAGTTACACATTGGGAGAATAATTGGAAGTAGGGATTGACTCTGGTCAGCAGCCAGACACCCATACAGCTGCTTGCTCCCTGTCCCAGACATCAGGGTGGGAGGCAAAAAAGGAGAAACAAAAGTGAGGCGTTGAAATAGTCAGTTTAATAGGTGAAGTGGTGGGTGAGCAAGTGGTGCAAAGGGAATCACTGGCCATCTCCCACCAGCACACTGATGCCCAGCCAGTCTCAAAGCAGTTACTACTTAAGAAGTCAGAAACCCTGACTTCTTCATCCTCTATTTCTGTTTTATTGCTTATCATGATGTTATAATAGCGTTAAACCCCACTGACCAATTTGAGTCAGCTATGCCCTTTCCCAGCTTCTCTACTTGCTGAGGTTGTGTGGGGGCAGAGTTCAAAAACGGGGAAGCCTTGACTTTGTGCCAGAAGCGCAGAGTACTAGCAAGTCCTATCAAGGCTATTTTAGCTAGAACCCCAAAGCACAGCTCCCTAAGGGCATTCTGAAGATAGTGACCTCCATACGAGCCAGATGCAGCCCAGCAAGCAGGGCAGTAGCAGCAGCGTGTGCCGGGCGTGGTTCTGCTGCGGGCTGTGCAAGGCTGACACTGCCCTCTCCTGGGGACAGCCGAGGAGCTTCAGCATGTGGCACAGCTCTTGGTCTAATACATGAAAACGCTGTTCCTCAAAGAGCCAGCATGTAATTTCTTTTTGGATTTCCATACAAAAGACCCTCAATTCTTCCTCTGGGGAGTCAGATTGTATAGTGCACAAAAAACCCAAGCATACCTATCTAGTAGCAGGGCTTTACAGGGAGTTACTACACCCTTCTTCTCTATACTGTGAGTGTTTGGAATATATCTCTTCTGGGGTGGCACATATTGTTTTAAGTCGCTTTTGCTGTAAATTTTGACAAACTGTATGGGCACGTTTTATAGGTGCAGAACTGTAGATTGAGGCTAATATAGAAGTGGTGGTAAACAAAGCCTTTAGTAAAATTTATTCCTAAATTTTGAAGTTCTGATAGCCTCAGTGTTGTGAGCTGAACACAAAATGAATAAAATGAGAGATGTGAACTCTACAATGGTAGTTTCATGGTTAACAATTGCGTGGTTTATCATGGTGTGTTAATAGCTTTTGCTTTTAAAATTGTGCTCAGAATCATGCTTCTGTCCAAGTGTAACAGCAGCAGAAGGTGGAGAAGGTCTTTTTAATTTAGCTGCTAGATTTATTTCAAGCTGTAAAACAACCCCCACACATGTCCAGTGGGTCAGGCTGGATGTAAGAGATTGCTACTCAGTTAGTTACATATTGCTCTTTGGGAATCTATTTCCCACTAGAGGGAACTATGGGACAGGAGTGAGAAGTTGCTAAAAGCAGGAGGGAAGGTTCTGATTTATCTTGGTTGCATATATACAAGAAAGTGGTAACTGTCCCTGATGTGACTTCCCAAGATGTTAAAAAAACTTCTGAAAACAACAATCTTAAGCTTGGGAATGATCTTTTTCAGCATATGGCTTCTCTGCACAGATACAGTATGTGGAAGGCAGGGAGAGCTCTAAGTTGGCTTTAAGATTTTCTGATACTACAGCTGGCAGGGAAGCATTGAGATGCAGTTCAAAGCAGTGGCAATTATTTATGTTTTTTTGCTATTAATGCAGCTATACCAGAAGGAATCACAAAATCATAGACTTGGATGAAGAAGCAAAGTGCCTTCTCAGTAATTTCATTGATAACGCAAAGCTAGGAGGAGTGGCCAATATGCCAGAGTCCTGTGCAGCCCTTCAGAAGGATTTTGACAGATTGGAGAGATGGGCAGAGGAGAGCCATCTGAAATTCAACAAAGGCAAATGCAGGGTCCTGCACCTGGGGAAGAATAACACCATGCACCAGCACAGGCTGGAGGCTGACCTGCTGGAAAGCAGCTCTGTGGAGAAGGACCTGGGAATCCTGTGGAAAACAAGCTTTCCCTGAGTCAGCAGTATGCCCTGCGGGCCAAGAAGGCCAATGATGTCCTGGGGTGCATTCTGCATGTGGAGTGCTGTGACCTATTCTGTGCTCCTCAGTACAAGAGAGACATGGAGCTCCTGGAATGGGTTCAGTGGAGGGCAGCAAAGATGATTAAGGGGCTGGAGTATCTCTCTCAAGAGAGAAGGCTGAGGGAGCTGGGCCTGTTCAGCCTTGAGAAATGAGGGTACCTCATCAATGTCTATCAGTATCTGAAGGGAGGGTGTCAAAAGGGTGGAGGCAGGCTCTGCTTAGTGATGCTGAGCAATAGGACAAAAGGCAGTGGGCAGAACCTGATGTGCAGGAAGTTCCACCTGTGTGGAAGCTCTCAGTTCAGTCAAAGAGAGAACAGAGGATTCTCCTAGGCTTTGCCCTAGGAAAGTTAGGAGAAAGAATTCAAGCAATTACTATTATCTCTCTTTCTGTTCATGTGTTTGTGCCCATGTGGAATATGTTCTGGAGATTGTTTACTCAAGGTGATTGCTTGATTGGATTCTGGTGATGGTGTTTGGATTGATGGACCAATTGGATCCACAGCTGTGTTTGGACTCCTGGCAGAGAGAGTCACGGGTTTTCTAGTTATTAGTTAGTGATAGCTCGAGCTACTGTAATATAGTGTAATATAAGTATAGTAGAATATACTATAAGATGATATAATAATAAAGCAATTGATCAGCCTTCTGCAGTCACGGAGTGAATGCTAATTATTACCCGGCTGGGGGCTTGCGGCAACACACCTGTGCATCAGTTCTTCCACAGGAAGAGCTTCTTAACTGTGCAGGTGACCAGGCACTGGAACAGGTTGCCCAGAGAGGCTGTGGAGTCCCCCTCACTGGAGATATTCAGGAACCATCTGGATTTCTGTGAGTCTGTAAAAGGAAGAGGTTAGTCATTCTGCATGGAGGGCGCAAGCCTTGGGACTTGCCAGGTTTTGTTGAGGATTTCTCTATGCTTGCAGCTGCTGCCTCCTGTCACTAGAAGCCAGCATAGGAAGGATCATGATCCATCTTACTTTTCCTCTTCATACACCAAAGCATAGGCAATCAGAAGGATGGTTAACATTTGATTTTGGAGAAGGAACTGGAAGTCTTTGATCCTTCATGTCAGTAGACATTCAGGACACAGGAATTTATCACTAGAGAGGATGGGATCTCCATACCTTTCTTCCTTGTTCTAACTACTGAAGACCTGCTAGCAAGGCACTGTCTAATAGGCCTGTCTTCACAGTGATATGTAACTTTTCATTCCACAGATTTTGAATTTTCCTCCCTATCTTCCATGTTTTGAGTGGAAAAGTTTTTCAAATTGCTGAGATGTGTGTGTGGAGGAACATTGCTCTGCTTTGATGAGGTCCTGAGAGCTGTGAAGTCATAAGCAGGAGTCCCTAACACCTCCTTCAGCAGGGATCTTGCTGAATGTCCTCAAGTGAAGAGAAAATGTTTTTGACAATGCAGATGGAGAGAACAAGAAATTTTCGCTGCCTGTCTTCTTGACAGAGTCAAAGGAGATAAAATTGTCTAAAGCATATATGTTTTTATATATTTATGTCTTTGGGTGTATATAACAGCAATTGTTTTTTCTTGCACATGAGGTGTTCAGTTTAACATCAAAGATAAAGTGTCAATTGTCAGACAGACTTGTGAAATATAAATTTGAGGTAATGGAATGGGGTCACTTCAGTGAGATAGCTGTATTTAAGTAAAAAAAATGACCAGCCAGTCTATTCTAAAGAGGAGTAATTGGCCATATGCCTTCTGCATAGAGGACAGTGAATGTCTAATAAGCAGGATTGTGCTATGACAACTAGTGAAAGAAGTTAGGACTAAATTGTAAACCGTATTATTCAGGAACAGTTACGTCTGTAAATATCAACTGGATATCTTCTAGTGCTCGAAATTACTCAAGAGGAAAGATTATAAATCAGAACAGGATACTTTTTTTTTGGGTGTTAGCAGCTGTATGGACATCATGTAGCTGAGATCCAGGGGGATCATTGGGGAGTATGGGAAATGGCAACAGCCTAGGGGATTTTCCTTCAATTTACTGAGATATGCTGACATCAGTTGTGAATCAGCATTCCCCACATTTTTTCTGTAGTGTTTTGTCCTGTATTCAGAGGCATAATGGCACACAAGTTCTAATGCCAAGGCCACTATTGCACTTGTAACATAGCCCCTGTAACAATGTCAATGCTCCTTTACTGTGTTGGATGATGTAGAGTGGGTAGAGTGCACAGCCTGTGTCACGTGGCAGTTGTGACCACACAGGCAATACAGCAGTATGAACTGTTCTTACTGAGGTCTGTCTTGCAAGCAGAGCAGTTCTGGACAGCATGATCATACTTCAATTGCATAAATCTGTGCAGGGAGCCCAAGAATGTCTGGTCTTCACCAGTGTTATTAAATCACATCCTGTCAAGACACAAGACTAAAACTGGGGGTTACTGTTGCTAAAGATTTAAGTTGTAAGAGTAAATGAAGTGCTTAGTGTCATTGTTTGGATGGACAAACTGCTTCAATTCCAGTAGCATGTGTGCTGTGAGGCATAAAGCTGCATAGTGATCATGATGTAAATCACTAACTCTGCAAAAAGCAAAGTCTGATTCTGTCACCTGGTATTAGATGTCAAAAAAGATATGACTGAGTATCGGTGCTATGATTCCCGATGGGGAAGAATGATGTGCAGAACTCCAATGTTTTCAGAAGGCTAATTAATTACTTTGTTATACTATATTATACTATAACTATATTACACTAACAAGAACTATCACTAACTAGAAAAACCCATGACTCTCTCTGCTGAGAGTTCTGACACAGCTGGATCCAATGGGTCCATGAATCCAAAACACTCTCACCAGAATCAAATCAAGCAATCACCTTGGGTAAACAATCTCCATACCACATTCCACATGGGCACAAACACAGGAACAGCAAATGAGATAAGAATTGTTTTGATCATTCTTTTCTCTGCTTCTCTCAGGAGAAATCCTGAGAAAGCTAAGTCTCTCTCCGTTCAAAGGGCATGTGAGTACCACAGCTGAGAATTGATGATAAGGTATAATCACATACATGCCATGAAAGATGAGCAAAGTGAATATTAATTGCTTTATTAGTATATTAAATAGTCTCTAAGTATTAGCTATGTAAAGGACTTGTGTAGACAGATGCTGAAGATCTTGCAAAATTTTATGTTTGAAGTGCTTGAGATGCATAGTAAAGCTTTTAGGCTCAGTGGGAAATGCTGGTTCATGCTTGAATGTTTTGGTAAAGTGGGAGATTGCAAAGTGATTAGTGTATAGTAGCTATTCAGGTAAGTATTAGCTTTGAAATTCTGCACATCATTCCTGTTGTGGAAATGAGTTGGAAGCTGTCAGACAGTATGCATATCAATTAGTGATCTCTTTAGGTGTTTGTGTGGCAAAGTGGAGTCACTTCTGCTTAACATTCTTATTTTGCACGAGTGGCTCATTTTTAGAATTAGGTGTTTTTATTTGAAGTGGGCTTTATAACTTAAATTACCACAATGTATGTTTTCTGTGTAACCAAATGACAAATACAGCATCCACCACACACTGAAATGTTAGTACCACACATCCTAAACTGGTGTACGTATAGAGAGCATATATTTGGGGCTGGCTGTGTTTCACTTCAGGTGGCCAATTAAAGGTCCTCCTTCCTTTCCCATTACCTCAGGGGCTTGCTGTAGTCATGGCATGTTCTTGTTGTGTTCCTGGGACATACCTTATCTTATGACACCTAACTTGCCTTCAAGATTGTATAAAACAAGATGCAGAACAACGTTAGAGCTTGATGGGTTTTGGCAAGCAGGGTTCAGAAGCATTTTATAGCTAATAGTTTCTGCTGTTTGTTGTATGAAGGAAAAATAATGGAGTAAAACACTGCTCATTCCTCTTCAAACTCTAGAGATCCAGAAGGTTGATGTTTTCTTAGTCTGTAATAAGAACCTTTAGTTAACATCTAGTTTCACTGATTTCTGGCTGACTGCTTTGAACTGAAGTTCTGGAGACACTGTTAATAAATGAACTAGCTTGTCTAATCCAAGGTTCTGTTCATTATATGTGAATTGTTTAATTATGCTTAAGGTAACAAATTACTTTCTAATATTTGTTAGCCAAAGCAGTTGAAATATGTTGTATATGAAAGAATATAATTTATATCCAAGTAAGTAGATATACTTCTACCTTTTAAGGCTGTTTTCTGTGAAAAGTCTCTCTACAGCATGTGCCAGAGTACCTCTGTCTTGGTTCAGAGCTGTTTTGAAAGGCTTTATCCATATAAGCCTTTAACTTTTCTTTCATCTTCTCTTTAAATTCTGTGCTTTGAACAGAACTTGGTGCAATTATACTCTTCGTATGTCTGTGTGCATTTTCTTCCTTTCTTGGAAATATTTATTTCCACGCAATAGCAACCCAGTGATAACCAAATATCATGCATACAGTGAAATACATATGAAGAAGATAGTGTAGTGTGTGTAACTTTGAATGTACGAAGAGCAACTGAACAACTAAAATCCCAAGCAAATGATTGCTGGAGGAATCATGTTGATGCGTTAAGTTATAATAAATCTGGTAGGTGACTGATAATGGGTATGTATGTGTTTGATCAGTACTGAGATGTAACTGAAGAAATTACATAGCTTCATATTAAAAATGCATTAGTGTAGTTGACTGATACCTATCTGATAACAGTATCTGTAAACAATGTAAGGATACATAAGGACACATAAGGAGGTATTTGACATAATTGCAGAAAGTGTGTATTTCCTAAACAAAGCACTGAAAACGAGGGTTTAGGTTCCTGGTGATGTTACTAGACACCCAGATGGTGTGAGATTATAATTTTGTTGCTGTTTCCATGAATTTCAGGAAAATATGCCGCAACTGCAAATGTGGCCAGGAGGAGCATGATATCCCTTCAAGCAATGAGGATGATCGGAAAGTGGGGAAACTCTTTGAGGATACAAAATACACAACCCTCATTGCAAAGCTGAAGAATGATGGCAATCCCATGTATAAACGCAATGTAATGATACTGACCAGCCCAGGGTCAGCCAAGAACATAACCATTGATACTGTGACTTACGAGTGGGCTCCTCCTGTTCAGAATCAGACGCTTGTAAGTCCAACTCACATTTTTTCATGTTCAGTGCAAGAGTTGGAAGGAGATAAAGTAGTAGAGCTTACTGGAGGGATAACTTTGCCTCTTGTAGTCTTCCTTTCTTCCTCCTCAATACTGAAAATATGGTGCCTGTTTAATGAGTCTTGCATCTGTCATCTTGCTTTGTGGATGTTTGTCTGTAGAAATTCTTAAAAACCTGGAGAGATGAGGTAGTTTTTAATACATAGGATTAATAGTTATCTACTAAGTCCCTGGAGTCCAGTTTCTGTAACCTGCACTTCCTTTTTCTTTTTTCTTTTTTGAATAAAGTTGAAAAATTTGCATGGAATGTGGGCTTAAAGAAAAAAAAAAATAATACCCAACACCACATCAATTTATATCATTGTTTAAAGTTAAGGGGAACACTTAGTTTTGCTTATAGCTTTTACTGTATATGGCAAGAACAAGGTCAGTGTTGACATCTAAAAGAGCAGCTCTCTTCCAGTATGTTTTCAGCTGAAGTAGATGAGGTGGTAGATAGCCTTCTGAGGATCTTGCTTCACTTTTCAAACTTTGATTACTAATTTATTGTACCAAAATGTTGTGCAATCCATGCCAGAATGACAAATTATTCCTTTTCAGTGAATTAATCAAACCTTGTGCATCTAAGACTTAACATTCAGTTACCAATTTGATTTTTAGCCTTGTCATTGCTTTATTTAATCTAGGGTGCTTTTTTCCCCTTAATTTAGCTAGAGTTATTTCTTCAATGGGCTGTATGCCCCAAGCAGATTATTTCAGTTTCTACTTTTCTAAGGCTATACTCATGATCAGTATTCATAGATAGAGACAAGGTGCTGTGTAAATGTTATTTATTCAGAGAAGTAATAACTCTTTTCTGTAAAAGGCTTAAAAAGGAGTCTTTCTCTTACTCTGGGAAGAAGCCAATTAATGCGTCTGCTGTATTTTATCTCCATTGCTTTTTCAGGAGCTTAATGCTTATGGAAAAAACCTTGTTTTTGACAAATTTGACTGTCACTGAAAACAGTAGAGATTACTTTAGATGTGTTTGCTTATGAGAATGTGTCTGTAGTTGAAGTGCCATCTGATATGTAATTCCTCCTGATTCAGGCTAGACAGTACATGCAGATGTTACCGAAGGAGAAGCAGCCTGTTGCTGGCTCGGAAGGCGCGCAGTACAGGAAGAAGCAGTTGGCAAAGCAGCTGCCTGCTCATGATCAGGATCCTTCAAAGTGCCACGAGCTTTCCCCCAGTGAAGTTGGACATATGGAACAATTTGTGAAGAAGTACAAAAGAGAGGCACTTGGTGTAGGAGATGTCAAGCTCCCTGGTGATGTGGAAGTGAGAGCTCCTGATGAGAATAACTTGAAAAATGGTGGTGGCAAAGGTACGTCATCTGCTGTTGGAACAATGGAGAAGTCCCCAAATCGGAAAGCATCTCAATATGTAAGTATAAGAAGGGAAAGATAAAGCAAGAAGGTATATGATCATCCGAGTGTTCTATTTGGTCATTTTAGCCCAATTAAATTGTTAATTTGTAATAGCAAAAATCTGGGGAGGGAAAGAAGGAGCTGGAAAATGTGAATGTCTGTATAGAGCCATGGTTTCTGACAGTATTTAATGCATTGCAGCAAATAACTTCCTAGGTGACACTTTCATTCTCAGTGCAAAAACATGTCAGCTTGGAGATAGTATATTAGGGTGGCTTTTACAGAATAATAATCAAAAGGCTTGTGTCATCTTATGGACTAATTGTTACATTCTTTTCCTCTTGAAGAGTCAGCTTAATTTTAGAAGCTCGTTTTCTCCTCTTGCTTGGAAGAGCACTGAAATTAACCACTTGACAAATTGTGTTTAAAATGAAATGAAATTAAGGAATAATAAAGTAACATGTCTCTGTCCTGTATCCAACAAGTTAAACCATATAATGGCTGTTTTGACTAGCCTTCTTTTCATATTCAGCTCCATTTTCTTATCTGTTTTTTTTCTTTGGCATCTGATTTCTCCTTGTAATAGCTCAACAAAAAACAAAGTATATAAAACTACCCAATTTTCACTGGTATTTCAAAAATTAGATCCTTAATCAAGTATTTCTGACATAACTACTGCTGTGCATGTCTCAACTACCAATTACAAACTCCAAGTAGGGGTAGAATTACTGAAGGAACATTAAATCAGTTTAGTGGAGGTAGACAATACTTAGGAGTGTCAAAAGCTCTACTATAAGATTTCTAGAAATGTTGCTATTATGTGTATGAATCCTTAAAAATATTTGTCTGCAGGTTGCTTACAGAAAATTAATATAGAAGTTCTAGCTGGAGGAAAAGGTTTGCTTAACATTGGTTGTAGAATGTGGCTTCTGGTGTTATTGGGGAGTGTGATGTGTTTTTTTGTTGTTTGTTTCTGAACTGACGTGTATATGACTACTGGTGTGAAATATAAAATCAGCACTTATGTTTTATTTTTGGACATGGCCACTTTCCCTAAAAATTTTCAAGCTGTGTCATTTGGTTACCTGTAGCTATTTGCTGGTTTTTTTGAGGGTTTTTTTTTTTGGTGTTTTTTGTTTTTGTGGGGTATTTTTTTGGTTTTTTTATCACTGTCTTGTTATGGAGAATCTAAGTTATTTTACCATGGCTTGATTAGGTTACTGTCATTTTGTCTTACATCAGCCTTTCCTGCTGGTTTACTTTAGTTTCACAACAGCAGTTTTAAACTTATCTCCTCAAGGAAGACCTACAGAAATGCACATCTTGCATTGTACCCTGCTGACCAACTGCCTTGGACCATAATAAGTCAGTAGCAAGAGGCACTCTGTCCTCTTAATTTTATCAGAAGGTGCTTTATTTTTTAAATTACACCTGTTTATCACTTCCAGACTTTTTTTACTCCAGTACCTGAGTATTCTGCCTGTAATTTAAGCCAAGCATATATTATCAGTGTGGGCTGTGATTTAGAAAGAGGCTTGTAGGTGCTTAATAACATAAGTGAACATTTGGGTTTCCTGTCTGTTGTTAGGTACTGACTTTACACTGGGTTAAATAATCAGGATTTAGATGTGTTATTTTTAAGGATTTTGGGGGGGACCTTATTTTTGCAATGAGACTTTGTTTCAGCTGTATGATTTAGCATTATCTTAACTGCTTTTTAACAGTTTAGCATAAATTGATACAAAAGAGCTCTTAAATACTTAGCAGAAGAGTGCCATCCTTGTCTACACTTTTTTTATTGGTTCTGCATTTTTGCACATCAGATTTTCTCATACATTGTTCTTCAGACTGAGTTTGAAAGCTGTATTCCTGTAGCTGTGGCAAAAAGAATCTCTTGAAAAATTAATTTTCATTATAGGAATAGACTACACTTTGAAACCTGGTAAAAAATAAAAAAGCAAACCCAACAACACTAACAGCCAGGTCTCCACTGTTAATGTAAATATACCTATAATAATTGTCTCTGTGTTTACAAATACAAAGCTTTTTCATCATGGCTGAAAGCTGAATTAAAGAAAAATAGGTACTGAGCGTATTTTCATCTAGTAAAGAAGGAAATTTTTATGTACCTTTTAACCACCAAAGCTGGAGATGTTGTAAATGGTAGGCAGGTGAATCACATTGCCTAGACTTGGGTCTAGGCAGCTACTTAACCTTCCAGTGGACTTCTCTTGGAGTATGAGGTCTAAAGTAGAAAAGTCAGAAACCTTTGTATACATGTGTGTTTGAACTTTCCCTTTCATTAATTTCCCTACATTCTGTATTCTGTTTCTGTTCCAAGTTGTTCTTCTTCTTTTGGTAGCTTTCTGTCTATCTTTTGAAATTGTCAGGCATGTGGGATCTGATCAATATGCCTTGTAGCCGAGCCACTTTGTATGTATTTTATTTTTATATGCACACACAAAGCCATTTGTGGCTGATGTGAGTCATAGAGGAAAACCTTCCCAGGATGTTCAGCCCAGTCCGCAGACCAGCTGGAGTGCAGGAAATGCCAAACTGGTGATTAAACTGTAGATAAAAAAAATTTGCTTCAGTAACATAAATCATCTGTTTTTTTACATGATGGCAAAACCCTCTCTGTAGGCAGGTATTGGGCAGAAGACTGATTGTGAAGTCTCTGGAACTATTTGTAGGGTAGCTGTGTATGTAGGCTTTGTAGTTTATCCATGGTTACTGTCCCATCCTAAAATCATTAATCACAGACTGTTGGACAGCCGTGAGTGACTAGCATCCCTAGAACACAGCTTCAAACAGAATCAGTTTGAAGTATTCACTAATTTTTTATTTTCCCCGCCACTGATGCAGATATGGCTTGGTCTTCTCATGACCTTTAAGTACAGCCATTTCCTTGTCATGCATTCTAGTCATAGTTGGTTGGCTTGGATGGAGGATCTTTATTCTCTCCTTGTCCCTAAGCATGTAAGGTTTACAGAGCCTGACATGACTTTTAATTGCCTGTGGTTTTCTTTAAACACTGGACTGCAATTGCAGAATGTGAATACAGCCAAGTACAACAATCCTTTTAAAGAGCACTAATGCTATGACAGTAGAATGTGCATCATCTTGAATTGCTTAATTAAACCTAAACTACAGTACAGGTATATCCTGAACCACTGCTGTCTACTCATGGGATTAAACTAATGCTTTAATTTCAGTCTGGAAAGATGGAATTTATTAAATATATTGATAGTATGTATTTTTTATAAATATAGCTCTCAAAGACTTAATTAACTTGGTAATAACCTCTTTCCAGTCCTGCTACCACTGCAAACTGAACATGAAGGAAGGTGACCCAGCTGTCTATGCAGAACGTGCTGGATATGACAAATTGTGGCATCCAGGTTGTTTCATCTGTTGCACTTGCGGTGAACTTCTAGTAGACATGATCTATTTCTGGAAGAATGGTAACCTGTATTGTGGAAGACATTATTGTGATAGTGAAAGACCCCGCTGTGCTGGATGTGATGAGGTAGGAAATATCCTAGTCCTTTCCTCTAGCACAAAAGTTTGTTCCCCTGAGAAGTGATTAGGAGTTTTATTAGAACATTTCAGTGGAGGAAGATGATACGCCTTCACCAGTATAGTTGATATTTTAGTTGCAAAGAACTGAAACCAATACAGACACTGCACGTTCAGGAAAACCCATAGTTTGTTTTGGATTTGGTGATGATTTTGCACAATCTGTAGGGACACATAGGATTATGTAGGGACATAGTGATATGTGAGGGCAAATTCTTCCAACGAGTCACACTTACGCAGTTGTTTCCTTATCAGGGACACTAGGGGCCAGACTGACCCTGGGCAGCAACAGGGAACAGCCCTCCTGGGACCTCTGGCATCTGTGAGCTCTTGGGAGCAGCATGGAGGCTTTTGGGAAACAAACAATGGTGGAACCAGTGGGAGTTCCTTGCAAATCACAAAACATCCAGAGGCTAGATTTACTAAAAGGTACACTGTTCAAATGAATGTACTTGTTTTCTTATACACTTGTTTGTATCTTCCTCATAGCTAATATTCAGCAACGAATATACTCTTGCGGAAGGGCAAAACTGGCATCTGAAACACTTCTGCTGTTTTGATTGTGATTGTGTTTTGGCTGGGATAACCTATTTAACGGTGAATGACAAGCCAGTCTGCAAATCCTGCTACATGAAGAACCATGCTGTGGTAAGGTCCTTACAGATGTCTTGGTGTTGTGAAGGAAAGGAACATAAGTCTATGGAGCTTCAAACTCTTACTCAGTCTGGGAGTATCTGAAGAGTATAAACTGAATGTTTAGGCTTGAGTCAGTCATCGTCTTCCCCTTCAGGAAAAAGAAACCAAAACCCACAGCTTTAGGCGGGCAAGTGTTTTGTCACTTCATAAACTTGAACAAAAGCCACTCCTGGGGTGGAGGGGGGGGACCTGTTGGAAAAACACCTAGAACTTAGCCAGTGGTGAAGCAGGATTTGGTAACAGAGGGAGTAAAGTAGCTGAAGATGAGTGATGCTGCTAAATGTTTAGTTCTCATCAGTTGTAGTTCATTGAGCCTGGTGGAAATCAACTTCAGCTACTGCTAAAAGCCTGTAGTTAAATACTACAGTCTAGGTACTTCTGTTTCGTTTATTTCTACCCAGACATGTTAAAAAGGAGAATGATTGACAGGATAAAGCCAGAAGTTCGGAGAAGAATGGTAGTTCTTGATTTGTGGTTTTGCTGGAAACTGACTTGAGATGATGGTCCCTTCATATCTATAAGTTAGCTAGCTACTAGTTGGGAGCTCAGCCTAATGTGCACCTAGATGATTTATATAGTGAATGGAGAAAAAAATGGTCATCTCTAGTTGGCAGTTATTAATATTCTGAGGTAGGTGAGGAATTGTTTTTTTGGAGAGGCTTTTTTTTTTCCTCTTAAAACATTAACTTTCTCAATGTGAATTATAATTTGTGAACAATCAGATTTTAAGATAAATTGCATTCAAGACTTTCTAATAACCTTAAATTATTTGGCATTACCACAGAGCTGTCAATGCACAGGAAGATTTGTGGCTAATCTCTTCACATATTTAATATGTGAAGATCTGTGCTGTTTGACATAAAAAGTTTTCGTGATTATTTGGGTATTGGGAAATCCTAACCATCATAACTGTCTAAGCTTAGTCCCAGCAGCAGATAACTTGTGTCCGTTTTATCATTCTGTGCCCTCAGCTGAATTCTAATCAAAACACTTGAAAAATAAAGAAAAAAATCAAAAGCTGGAGACTTTTTAAAAGGCTTCTTTTAACACCTGTTTCTCTCCTTTAAGAGTTCCAGGTTTTATTGCACTTGAAGAGAGCATGTGTGTGCTTCATTTCAGTGTTGTTTTGTTTCTAAACAGATCTGCCAAGGCTGTCACAATGCTATAGATCCCGAGGTTCAGCGTGTAACATACAACAACTTCAACTGGCATGCCACGCGGGAATGTTTCTTGTGCTCCTGTTGCAGCAAGTGTCTAATTGGCCAGAAGTTCATATCTGTGGAAGGGATGCTTTTCTGCTCAGTGGGATGTAAGGAAAAGATGATGTCCTAAAAGAAGACATGCACAGAACTAATCAAGTATTGCTGTGTTCCAAAGGCTCTTGCATTTCTACTGTAAAATATATAGTGTCAGGGCATTTAAAATTATTGAAAGTATTAAATAGCATTTTCCAAAGATTTTTTTTTTTAATGTCTAAAGCTTCCTATGTCATCCTCATTTCTTAGATATAATAATACTTTCTCATTTGGAATACTGTTTCTGGGTCTTACTTCAAATTGCTTCATATCACAGAAATGTAAGAAAAAATGTGTTACAAATTCTATACATTCTAAGGGAGCTCTTCACTGTGAAGAATCTTTTTGCTGTATCTTGTCTAATGGAACGTGAAAATGCTCCAATTTATCTTGTTTTGTATGATAAATGTAACTCTTCCATCTCTGGTTTCACTAATTTATCATTTTTATAGTTTTTTCTGCTTTCATCAAGCACTTTAGACAAAATGATCAGTTTTACTGCCGTGTACAGCTTTGTTTTCCTGACTTCAAGTATGCAGGGAGAATGACACTTTAAAAAAATTTGCCTTTAATAATTTCTTTGGTTTTGACACATGGGTTCTTGAGGTATAGTGACTTCTCATGTGTAGTTGTGAAAGTAACTCCACCAGTAGAAAAATGTTGGCTCGTGTTTCTTTCTTGCAACTGTTCATACCTGGAAAAGCTTTAATTTTACAAATACTAAAGTTATGTTATAGATTGGGGGTGGAGGGTGTTGGTGTTAGAAAATAAGAGCAGGTCTTGCTTAGATTAAAAAAAAATTGCCAGAAGTAGTGGGTGTCACTTTTAGCCTTTCAGAACTGGCTTGTGTTTTATATCTGGAATGTTCTTTTCGTAAGTTGTGCCTTCTGTCAAGAGGGATGTGGCACATAGTACTGTATTCATTTCCAAGAATGTATTTCTGCAAATGGATCCTGCTTTTGATTTCTAAGTTCTGAACCAAAGCACGAAGAAGTCCTTTCCCAGAAAACCTCCAGTGTTTGAGTGAAAAAATTCACAGCTGTGTATTAGCTTTGCTTACTAGATAAACCAAATGTGTGGCCCTTCCTTTTATTTAATAATTATAGACCTACAGTGAGGCTTCTTAGATATCTTTGTGCCAGACACTGAATTGGGAGTCTTTGGCCTGAAAAAAAAAATAAAATAATTAATTTTACAAGAAAAGTCTATGCAAGTCTTATGTTCAGTTCTTGTAAGTTTTATGGTGGTTGTATTGTAACACCTATAAATAAAATTAGTGGTTTTCACTTTAAATTGTCTACTAATTCTGTTCTTGTTCAGTCCCCTTCAGGGGAGCAAGGAGGAAGAGAAATGTTCCCATACTTTAGCTTGGACATGATTTCCTAAAAACTGAAGACCTGTATTACTGTGCAGTGGTTACTATCTTGTGTAACATTGTTCACGTGCTTATAGGTGCAAAACAGTGGGTCTTGTTCCAAAAAATGCACAACTTCAGAACTTAGTTTATGTGTACAAAAAAACCACTATTTTAAGATATCGGATGGGAAGTTTTGAATTCATACAAGTGAGGTACTGTGTCGAGAAAATAAAGTGCATTGTGATCCTTTGAGTCCTGTGAAAATAAGACCCACTGAGATACACTCGGATTTTTATACGTTGTCTAAGTTGTAAACTTTACATCCATGTTCTTGAAGCCTGTACAGCTTTTCTCAGAGATTGTCAGGAAGTACAAAAGGTATATGTATTTCAGCTCATACCAGTAAGCTGTGTCCTTGCCAGATTTGCAGGTTTAAGCCAAGGAACACCAGAATGTCTCAGTAAGAGAAGGTTTTTCCATATAAGTGCTACTTAACCTGCAGCAGGTTATGTACTTTAACCTGTACAGGAAATGCTGTGAGAATGCTGTCTGGGGGAGGGATAAGGTCTTATTTAATGATTTTCCATAAGGATGGCATAATAGTGACTGGGTTTTATGTGTCTTGAGTACATCTGTCCTCAGCCACTCACTAACATCTCTTCTGAAAGATGCAGCTGACCTTTACAAAGAACTGTGAAAAGATCTTTTGCACCTTTCCTTGCCCTTCCCTTGCCATGCTGTGTAACAGCTTTCTCATTAACGTGATTACTTGGACTGATAGCAGTCATACTTTTCACTTTAAATCTTGTTTCGAACAGTTTTGTTTATTAAAATTTATTATTGTATAACCTTCATTTACAAAGCTGAGCAGGAGATACCTCAGGGGTTACTTATTCCATCAAGACACAATTGCTAAGGAAATTTATGTCAAACCAAACAATTTCAATAGTCCATCAACTAGGACTAACTTTTTCCAGGCCTCTTCTGAAGCATGTTGGCTTGCTGGCTTTAGCTGGCGCTCTTCTTGAGTATCTTCCCTTGCCTGCCTGATCCCTCTGGCTCTCCTCTCTGGAACCTGATGCATTTAGGTGTTTCTCCTATGGGGTATCCAAAGTTTAATTTCTGTTCATGCAGTAATTGGAAAGGATCATGTCTTAAGAAGGTGAGGTGTAATGTACAGGTGATAGAGAGAGTAGACAAAGATACTGCTGTGTGACTTCACAATAGGTCAGAGATGATTAGGAGTGCTGAGCTGTTCTTGTAATGAGCTAGGAAGGAATTTATGTTCCTGCAGATAATGCTATTTTGTGTTAGCTGAAAGATATATCAACATACTGGAACTCGAAAACAAGCATTAAGATTTCATTTTGTCACTGTCATAATAAAAGTATTGGCAGTGAAGTGTTGGGGTTTTTTCTCTTGCATTTTTTGGCTATTTTATTAGAAGTCCCTTTGGACCTATTTATCTTAATAAGCTAAGAATAGAAGCTGGGAGCTTTTGAATACTTCAGTAATAAAAATATATACTTTCCAGATGAAATTTTGACCTCTCTTGAATGTTGAAGTTCTTTGCTGAAGAGTAGAACTCTTTTGGTAAGAAAGAGTTATAAGCAGTCATTTTAACAGCTAAATCCTTTTATTTAAGGAAGAGCTATCCTGTGGGTCTGTAAAATTGAGGCTGGTAAAAGCTTTGCAAAAACTTCAAAAGAACAAAGCTAAGGAAACGCATCTTTGAATTAGTAACATATTTATACATGGTTGGGATAATCTAACTTTTGCTGAGATTTGGATTGCATTTCAAACTTAGTATGGTTATACATATGCTAGAAATAAAAGAAAAACATCTTTTAATCAGGTCTTTTATGTATTTTTTACCTCTGGAAATCTAAACTTTATGTATTAAAAGACATGCTAAAGAGCAATCAACACAGCAACTTCCCATTTGCTTCCAGAATCATAGGGTTTGAATCTGAACACAGTTAATGGTGTGAAGCAAAATGATCTAACTTTGTAGTAGTAATGACCATTAGCACAGAAGTGTTTGCTTGCAGAACTAGAAGTACTTGGACACTCTAGACCCTCTGTTCCCAGAACTGGTGAGGTAGGAATGGCAGAATGGTAACATTTTGCTCATAGCCTCTGATAAATTTAGCCTGGGTTTGGGATGCTAGAGCTAGGAATGGGTGGCAAGAAGGAGGCTGGCAATCCGTGAAAGGGTCAGCAATTCACCTAGCAGCAAGCTCTGCAAGGGACCAGGGACACAATGGCTGTACCAAGAGCAGGATGAAGGCATCTAGTGTGTGTAGCAGTTCAAGGGCAGAAATTCATAGTTCAGGTAGGATGTCCTCAGGTCCTGGGCATGATCTCCCACCACAGCAGCATCCCATACCTTGTTGAATCTCAATGGAAAGCCATCTTAAAAATCACCTCCACAAGAGCAGTCCTCTGGGTCACAAGTAGTCCTCCTTTCTTGGCCCAAGCAAAACACTGACCGAGAAGATTCCAGTCTGATTCACATCAATATATATGAATGCTTTTTGTGTGGTGAAAAAGGGTAGAGAGGCCAGTAGAAAATCTTTTGCTAGGCCTCCACACTTCTCCATGTGTCAGGACTGTGGAGTACCCTGTTTTATCCTAGAACTGACAGGAACACATTCCAACTGCTCCTCACATACCCATCAGTCTCCATTGAGTGCAAATGTTATTTTCCTTAGCGTTTTCAGTGTGAAACACAGGGAAGGTTTGTTCACCTTTTGTGTCTCTGAATCAGTGAAGTGTTTGCTTCCAGCGGTGGGAAGTCTTGATTCAAGGCTGTCCTCAAGCATTTTAACTCCAAATTCTCCCTCTCACCTTCTGGGAGAATGTCCCAGCCATCAAGCTGTGGTGTCAGCTCCAAGTAGGCACCCTTCATATCATCCATCGTAGATAGACCAAAGCAATTAAGAATTTCATAGTCAACCTAAACTACACATTATACAACTAATGATTTTTAATGTTAACTGAAAAACACCGCAGAAGTTGTACTGCTGTGTTGTTAGCACTCAGCAGTGAGTACGATCACACACAAGTAGATTTGGTGATTTTTGTCTTCAAAGAGCTGCTTGTTAATGGTATAAAGTTGGAGCTTCTCTGCACTCATTGCATCTACTACCTTATTGCTTCAAAGTGCTGAGGCTGAAAAAGTCTATGGGCCAGAGCCCTCTACCTCTGCCTTTACTCAATCCTTCAGTCAAAAAAGTAAATTGAGTTTGTTAATTAGGCATAAGGCCAAGAAATGGTACTTAATAAAGTTAAATGTACTGCCAAAGAGGCCCTAGAAGTAAGTGCTAAATGGAAAACACATCATCTAATTATCATCAAGTACTGAAAATAGCATGTTCATTTTTCCCATGTCCTTATTAACATAAAATGATGGGTAAAGGAACTTTAGGGACCTAAAGTCCAAAACCATCTGAGCCAGGACTAGGCTCTACTTGTAGACTGCCACCCTGTGTTCACTGCCTAACTCACAAAAACTGAGCCAGATGGGTTTTACCTCTGGCAAGCACCGAGGCAATACCTGCTTCAGGGTGCCACCACCAGAGCTGCAATGTTGGATTCAGTGCCTGCTATGAACAATCACAACAAAGTGTTACAGATCAGTTTCCCCCTTTGCTTCCCCCCTAAACAAGTGAAGAAAATAAGAGGATGTTTCTGCTACAAATTAAGCCCAGCATTGTTCAGATTTGGATTCATGCCCAACATTGTCATAGAAAACTTTTGCACCCAGTTTATGAGAAACTAGTCAAGCTTCATATATTTATTAACTTTTCATTTGTTAAAAAAAAATTAGTGTCACAATAAAGCATCAAGGCTATTTATTGGTTGCCCTGACTGAGTTGTTTACATGAGTCAAGACTTGGTTTTTATGTTGGCAGTAACTGAATTTTTGGAAGCAGCCACCTGATGTTCCTCAGTTCCCCAGCAGATGCCGTCTGTGCTGCGCTCAGCGCACGGGCTGCTGCATCCAGAGGGCAGGGCTCTAGGAAACAGCAGGAAAATAAGTTCGGAACGGAAAGAGATTTCTGAAGGCTTTAAGAAGGAGTAAGCTGAGGACAGGGCTCTAAGTCTAGAAGGCAGTGCAGAACTGGAAAAAATCATGACCAGGAATTTGGATGGGAGAAAGAGGCTCAACAAAGATATTTTAGAATTAATATGAGCAGAGTGGGAAAATAGAGGGAAAACATGTAATAAACCAGGGCATAATCCTGAATCATGGAAGCACTGTGAAATAGTTTTGACTTACTATTAAAAGGTAAAAAACATGGAGTGCTGAAGTTAATTGCTCTAGAAAAGGAAAATTGATGATGCTGTTTAATTGCTATGGGTAGAGATCAGGCCCTGAGGGTAAGAAACAGGCTGCAATAACCAAGGCTGTGAGATAAGATGAAGGGGACAAGATGACAGGTGGTGAGGAGACGTGGTTCTTCAGCCCTGATGAGGCATATATGGGGTGCTGTGTCCAGTTTTGGGCTCCTCAGTACAAGACAGACCTGGAGCTTATGGAGTGAGTTCAGCAGAGGACAACAAAGCTGATTGAGGGCCTGGAGCATGTCTTATGAGGAAAGGCTGAGGGAGCTGGGCCTTTTCAGCCTTGAGAAGAGACAGCTGAGTGGGGACACCATCAATGTCTATCAGTATTGGGGGGAGGGTGTCAAAGGCACGGGAACCAGGCTCTGCTCAGTGGTGCTGAGCAATAGCACAAAAAGCAACAGGCAGAAACTGACACTTAGGAAGTGCATCCTATATTCAGCTGTATGAAAGAAAGAACTTTACTGTGCAGGTGACTGTGCACTGGAACAGTTTGCCCAGAGAGGTTGCAGAGTGTGCCTCACTGGATATATTCAAGAATCATCTGAACCCAATCCTGTGCCATGTGGTCTGGATGACCCTGCTTGAGCAAGGAAGTTGGACCAGATGACCCACTGTGGTCCTTTCCAGTCTTACCCATTCAGTGATTCTGTGATTCAGCAGTAATCCATGCTCCTAATGTTGCTCACTTATATCTCAAAAGTTATCTGTTACACTGTATGGTGATTAATAGGTGTGCCTCATTTCAATAAAGCAAAAGTGGTTTTGTGTGCTAGTAGTCTGATGCACTGTGCTGAGGTCTGCTGCCTGAGGTTAGCTTTATGACTCTTCCTAGCAAGGAGAATCTGATTTTGAGGAATTTCACATCTCATTCTGAGGAATTAGAGCACTGGTAACAGCTAAGCAGCATAAAAGCAAAATCAACTGTCCATCTTTTAACTGTGGAATCAGTGTTTGAGGGCTCATTATATCACACAAAGATTTAAACTGAAGACACCTCTAGGAGCCATCCAGTTCAATCCTCTGCTGAAAGCAGGATAAAATTTGTGGGTACATTGTTACTCAGGGCCTTGTCCAGCCAAGTTGTAGTCATAACCTGCTTAATCCAATGGTTGTCATTTAGTTCTATTTATCTCTTGGCCTGCTCTGGTTTTCACTGTCACACATCACTGATAAGGCACCTACAAGCTGCCATTTCTCCCTCCAGCTAAGATCATTGCTCCATAGCATCTTCCTCTACAACAGTCAGAGCATTTCCAGGTACCTGAACTAAAGCAGCTTAGCTCCCAGAGGTTTTGTGATTAATTGACAATCTAATTGTACCATATTAATTTGCAGCAAGAGTTTCTCCTTTAGAGACTTCAAAGAATCTAATTGGGAAACCATACTTATAAATGTATTTATGACTTTTATCATCATCTGCATTTACTGTGTAGCAGAGACTCCATACAGGCAAGAACTCTGAGGGTTTCTGTGGCTTAATACATAACCTCTGACTAATGCATTTCCCATGATTAGGGAATTCATTAGATCTTACTTGCCCATGTGAAATTTATGTTGTCTATTAAGAGGCTGAGGCTCAGCAGAGGTTCAGCATTAACAGACAAAACTTGTTTTGCAAGTTTTTTGAAACTTTTAGGAACTTAATATTAGATGTCTATCCCTCTGCCAAGTTTGGCTAAGGTTATAGGAGAAGAGGCTCCTCTGTCTCACACACAGACCGCCTACATGGAAAATACATCCATACATGACTCAGTCTGAAGAGTCTTTCCAAAAGTACCTTAACTAACACTTCAGTGTGGTCTGCACCCATTTCTATCTGACACTAGCAAGCTTCAGAACAGGCAGAAAAATCCACGTTCAGCATTTGCAGCATTTCCTACTGGTGTGTTTTTGTGGGGTGACCCTCTGTTCAGCATTTGGGCTCTAACCTTTACTGCACTTCAACTTCTGGACATAAAAATGGCACATTCTGATAGACAAGTTTCAGGTACTGACACCTTTTAGTTATTTTGTGTATAAATTTGACTCAATGGAAGCTATTGAGGCTCATCTTGTCTCAGTTGGACACATATTCATCAAAGAAAATATGGAAAAAATCAACAACATAGCTTAAAGTTCCAGCAGAAACAAGCTGGGAGGTATTTTTAATTAGTAAGTTTGGTGGTGTATTCAGGAGACAAATCAAGAATAATCAGTAAGAGTAAAATCAGTAAACAGTTCATCAGTTCTTAGAAAACATTTTAATGACCTTTTAGAATAGGGAGCCAGAACATTGTGGGCAGAATACAAACAGCATCTCTCTCATTCCAGGAATTCAATGCACTTTTTTTCGCTTCAAAAACTCTCAATATGATAGGCATTCAGAAGTTTTTCAGGCCACTTTTGTGGAATTGCATCTATTCCATTGCTTCTTTGTTTTATTTTGTTTTGATTTTTTTTAATACTTTAGGGAAATTATCTCTAAAACTGAATATTCCTCTACAAATTTCTTAATTACAGCAAACAGACAGGTTCTTACCCCACCCTAATTTAATTGTAATGCATGGAAAGTATCAATATACACTGCTTGGAATCCTTTTTATCCTTTTACCTCTTTCCTGTCTAAAAGCATAAGGAATCTGCATAGTTTAGCAGAGTATGACTGCAAAGCAGAAACATCCAATATCTAATTCCAGTCGCTGGCTGAATGCAACAGACATTGTCTAAATTCCTTGGGCATTCTGTTCCTCGATTCCCATCCTATGTGGGATGGGCGTAACAGCAACTTCACAGTGATATTTTGAGGCCTGGTTCACTCTAACCGGTAAAGTTTATTGAATCTGTAAACTGTGTAACTGCAGTGCAGTTCTATAAATGGTCTTAACAGTCCTTTCTGAAATACCTTTTTTTTTCATTTTGAAATTCCCATACAAAACTGCCAAACAGAATCTGGGCTTTATATTTAGGAAGCCTGTAATCATTCCATGAAGTTCAAGAAATCTGGCAGTGATCTGGAAAACTTTGGAGGTAATGAAAGGTTACCAGCAGGAATGCAGAAGTGCCTTGTATGGTAGTGGAGAGTAGAACCAGTACATATTATGATAATACAGCACAGCTCTTGTCTTTGGGGTGGGCCTTGGTTGTATAGCTCTGCCTGCATCTGAAATGCATGGCAGTATAAACATCACACAGAGATTCTCTTAAACATTTGTAAATAGTTCAGCAATTTTGAGAAACGGGGTGGAGCCTGCAGATGGCTAAAGAAAGAAGCATTATTCTCATGCTTGCTGAACTCACTGTCCCAAGCCCAGTTCTGATCCTAATGTAAACCACTGCCACTTGCCTTCAGGCACAGTTGTACATGTGTCTGACCAGACTTGGAAGGCACACACTGTTCCAGAGAGGGCTGTGCTGCATCCCAACCTGACCCAAATGCGATACCCCAAACTGAGGATTTCTTTCTACTTAGCAAGAAAAGGTGCAGCATTTCATATATTGTGGGTGGCTTCAAGGAGATGAAACTTTTTTTACTGAAAACTAGTTCTGGAGACCAGAAATCCTGAGGTATCATCTTGAGGCTGGATTTTCTTTCTCTCACTGCTAATCACTTAGAGAAAGTGAAACCTTTTCTAGTCCTGTGGTTTAATTTTTTTTCATTAGAATAGCAGCACCAATGTTTCTGGGACCTTCTGAAGTAAATTAATAGTTTTAAAATAACTTGAAGATGAAAGGTAGTAAATGTTTACTCCAGGTGACTGTGTTCTCAACATTCCAGTTTCACAGAACTCAATATAGACATTTGCTTGGCCAACAATACCTGGTGGCCAACACATAGGCCTTGAGGCTCTAGTTGTATGCTGCCACTCAGCTCCCCTGCTCTGAATGTTGGCTCAAGGTGTAGTATCTTTTATTTCAGAAATACCCTGATGCTGTTACTGCAGGTAAATTTTAGTTCTCAGTTCAGCCAATTGAACTTGTATACTGAGTTAACTACAGCTATTTATTTACTTACCAGAAGACAACATTTAAGTAAAGAACCAAATCACATAAAAGTTAAAAAAACCTGACATCCCTTAATCCAACATAATCCCAAATGGTCTCATTAGGATTGCATGATTAGAAGTATTATTTGCTATAGCAGCACTATAACAGCCTGCACCACTAATCATTCAGAGAACAACTATGGGTGGGCGATCTCATTAGTGCAGGAAAAGGTTGTATCAGCAAGTGCTCCATCTTTCAAACTGATAAGAGCAGGTCCCTACTGACAGAAGCCTTTGGGAAGGGAATAGGATGTGGAATTTTAGATTCCCATTTCGGAGGAGCCTGCCAGCAGTCTTCATACGTGGTGGCGCACAGGTCTCAGTCCCATTAAGCAGAGGTAATAGGAAGACAGAGCTCTTTGGGAGGGGTTCTCTAGGGACTCCAGTAACAGGACAGGAATTGGAAGCCTCTGAGGAATGTCAGAGTCCCACCCCATTAGCTAACCCATATCCCTCACTTTACATTCATAGTGATAGGGCTGACATCCACAAGTGAGGCAACACTGAGTCATCAGTTGTCTAATCTGGCAAATTACTTTCACAGGATTCCCCACATCTCAGAAAGCAGACAAGAAATGTGGAGGTGTAATTTTTTGGTCAAGCACGGTCCTTTCAGCCCAGGCCAGTGACATTGCCTCTTCTATTGTTAATAGTGACCCCTACAGGAAACCTCTCAGAGGGAAGGTACACAAGTGAGACCTGGCCAGCTGCCTGCTCATACCAATCTGCAGCCAATTCAGCTGACTGAGAGAATCATAGGATGATCACAGTTGGAAGAGATCTTAAAGATTTTCCAGTCTAACCATCCACCCAGCACTACCACTGTACCCACTAAACTACATCACCCAGTGCCAGATGCAGATGCCTCTTAAACATCTCCAGGTATGGTTAGTCAAGTACCTCCCTGGGCAACTTATTCCAATCAACCCAACAGTGATTTTTTTGTTCTAACATCTAATGTGAATCTCCCGTCTCAGCTTAAGGCAGTTTCCTCTCACTGCAGGCACAGTAGAAGAGACCAGCCCCCACCTCACGACAGCCTCCTTTCAGGTAGTTGAGGAGAGTGATAAGCTCCCTGAGTGTCCTCTTCTCAAGACTAAACAAACCCAGTTCCCTCAGCCACTCCTCATAAAACATGTTTTCTAGACCTTTCACCTTATTGCCCTTCACTGGACAGGTTCCAGTGACTCCATGACCTTTTTAAAGTGAGGGGCCCAAAACTGAGCTGTACTGAAGATGTGGCATCACCAATGCTGAGTACAGGAGGGAAGTTCTAGGGTTTCGGAGGGGCTCTTTTCTTTTGGGCCATTGTATTTTTACCCCAGCCAACAACCAAGCCCCACACAGCTGCTTACTCACTGCCCCACCACCAGGATTGGGGGTAAAATCAAAAGGATAAAAGCTGGAAAACTCGTGGATTGAGATAGAGACAGTTTAATAGGGAAAGCAAAAGCCGTGCACACAAGCAAAGCAAAACAAGGAATTAAGTCACTGCTTCCTATGGGCAGGCAGGTGTTCTACCATCTCCAGGAGAGCAGAGCCACATCACATGTAATGGTGACTTGGGGTTCAAATGCCATCACTCCAAACAGCCCCCCTTTCTCCTTCGTCCTCCCACTTTACATACTGAACATGTTGTTGTAGGTAATATATGGAATATTGCTTTGCTCAGTTTGAATCACTTGCCCTGGCTGTGCCTCCTCCCAGCTTGCCATGCATCCCCAATCTTCTCACCAGCACTGCTCAGCAATAACAAAAACATCTTGATATTATCAGGACTGTTTTCAGCACAAATCTAAAACACAGCCCCTCAGTCCACTATACCTCAATTCAAACCAGCACATGGGCTTAAGTCAGAAAATGTTGTGAGGGAAGAATTTGCTTTAATAAGGACAAAAGGCAAAAAGCGCATTGTCCAGAGTATCTGCATGCAGCTGACACTTCCTCTATTGTTAAAAAAAAAAGCTTTATAGATGTTCATATTATCAGGACTGTGCAGCAGCTTACTTTGAGCATAACATTGAGGCTGCATGCACTCAATGCTATAAAGTAGCATGGGACATTTTATAGTTAAGCAATGATGTAAAGTCTGGAGAATAATAATAGAAAACAGAATTGGAAAGAAGACAAAAGTTATTTCCTTTGGAAAATGTTGCTTTTGGGTCTCCAAACTGTCTCTTAGCCCACCAGACTGTGCCAGGTGTTGTCTTAGAAGGAACTATTAGAAGATCCACATTTTACCTTAGTAAGCATGTAAGAATACGGTAACTTCTCTAGACTAATAAACGATTCTTCACATCAACAAGGAAGTAATTTCTCTTCCCCTTTGTGTAAAAAAATGGTTCATCCTTCACAACATTTCCTTTTTTCTGGAGCACATCTCTAGCACACTGATCAGTCAACATCTGCCAACTTAAGCAGACATTTCACTTCCCACCATGGGTGGAAGAGGGAAGATTTAGGCCACCATCTTAGACAAGACTTTTCTTAAGAGTGGAGCTATTTGCAGCAGAGCCTCACAAAATATGTGAGTCCATCTTGAATGAGCAGCAATGGTAAACACGTATTGTGGCAATTAGAGTCAGAGAAGAAAATGCAAAGTCCTGTTTTATATTAGCTGCAAATAAGCCAGTATTTAATAGGCTTCAAACTATGAAATGTTTTCTTTCCTTTGTTTTGACTAGATTTGTAATAAGTCAAACAATATAGTAAAAGTCAGAGCAGAGCTGCTAAAGCCAATCCTCTCTTTGGCCTAAAAACAACAGTAATGCAGGCAAGAGAAGTATTTTACTCTTTCAGTCATTTTGGAAACTAAACTGGATGGCTAATTGAGTCAAAGTTTAATTTCCTGAATATTTGTCAAAAATTCAATGTTGGTTTTTTTTTGGTGGGTTTTTTTTTTCTGTTTTGGTTTTTGTTTTGTTTTGTTTTTTTTTTCAGATGATAATGTGCTATACTCACCATGTTCAAAGTCAAGGCATAACATTGTTTAGTAGCTTCTGTTTTATCTTTGTGATATGAACACAAATAGAGTTTAGCTTGTCATAGTCAAACTGCAACACAGTTTATGCAAGCCACTTATCTAGATTGCTGCGAAATAGTGCTGTAAAATATGGTAAATACTGCATGAAAAACATTTTTGTGTTGCTTAGACACAAGACTTCAGTGAAAGCAGGGGTTGCTTGCCAACTTGCAGGGGAGTTAAATGGGCTCAAAAAGGTGCTCTCTGTTCTTGCAATATCTAATTTTTCCATGTGTACTTTATACCTTGCCAGGAAACAACCAGGCAATAATGTTGCAATTAAACAGCAAAATAGGTAACATTGGAGGTTATGGGCAGCTAATGCTGATGTTCCCACTGTTCCTTTGAGTGACTCTTCCCATTGACTGTAAAGGGAATTTGGATTCCTAAACTTGCATTTCCTTAACTGCACCTAAGGTAGATGCCTAAAGCAAGCACAGTATATCACTAAGTAAACGCAATGATTGTATGTTAAATCTATTCCCACTTCAGTGTCTCTGCTTTCCCCTTTTCCTGCTTTTTTAAGATAACAAAAGAAAATAACTTTCAGATGCTTAGTATTCAGCCAGATGTGAGATACGCAAGCTCTTTTTCCTACACCTTCACTTCCCTCTGGTAAAGGCAGATTAGACAAGTGGTAAACAAATCCTTTCAAATCTCGTCCTTACATTTTAAAGCTGTAACTGCAAATTAGAGCAATGATATTGATAGGAATTTCAAGTGCTAAACACCATTAGAGATACAGAATTTAACCCTGCAAACTGATGAGCATTCTTGACCTGATCCAGCACTACATTTAAAAAGATGTATGGCAGTTTTTTTATATAAGATTGCTATTAAATGCTTTGCTGCATTGGGTGAAAATAGATAATCCAAGATAAGAGTTCATGTCACCTAATTTTAGCCATTTAACAGTAAGATGTCAATCTGAAGGTAATCATCAAAACTCAGCCTGTTACTAAAGAGAGGAGGTAAAAGCATCTCCAGAGGGTGATTC
This sequence comes from Ploceus nigricollis, assembly GCA_013399945.1. Classification (NCBI taxonomy): domain Eukaryota; kingdom Metazoa; phylum Chordata; class Aves; order Passeriformes; family Ploceidae; genus Ploceus; species Ploceus nigricollis. The sequence goes on from VXBC01008336.1 coordinate 245,766, forward strand.
TATTTTAGACATTTATTTATGAATGACTGAATTTTTCCCATTCATTCCTCTCTTCCTCTCTCTTGATGGTAGCCCTTTGGCTTAGACCACACATGTGACTTTCTGATAGCCAAAGTAATTCAGTTTAATTACCTATTCATTTCTGCAGAATTTGTAGTGATTTCATTTAATCTATGTATCAGCTTAAAATATTGATATAATTTGAATGCGAAAATAAGGTCTGAGTCCCTCTGTTATTACATGTAAGCAGGAAGAGAAAATAAATGCTGCCAGACTCTTGAACTCTTTTTTTTTTTTTAATATTATACAAGAATGAAATCACTTGACCACGAAATTATCAGAGAGAAATAATTTATTATCTTCTTATCTATTACTGAATCTGCAGATTGCTGTCACACCCACAGTGATAAATTTATACCTAGTTCTCTGATGGAAAGAATTCAGGCAGTGAGAAGTAACTGCCTGTTAGGAGTGGAGCTCTTATCTAGATGTGGAGTCTCAGCTAAAAATGAATTAATAACTTGTTGGGGAAAAAAAAAAGCACAGCACTTCCATTCTTATATATTAAAAAGTTTTTTTAACTAGTGGATCACAACTAAAGCTAAAGATCATCAAAAGGCAGCCACACGGCTTTGTGGAAAACTCTGTAGTTGTGGTTTGCCAAAGATCTCCTTGTGTGGTCTTGAGATCCTCTGAATTCTGATAAAAACCATAAAAAACTGTGATAATATCTAAGTGCACTTAGTCCTGAAAGGAAGAAATGGAAAGCTTGATCATAAAAATCTAGAATGAGTGAAATGTGGATAGATGATGTAAACTTTTGCACGTTACCCGGCTTTATTTTAATTTCCATGTAGTATCAATAAATAAATCTTTTATCACAAACTTGACAAAACAGATTTTTGAGTGCAGTGAAGGCATTTTAATGATATGTTCTCACAAGCTCAAGTTAGCACATCTTAATTGTCTGTCTGTCAGTCAAATGGCAGTGGCTGGGCGTGCATGTGCTCCCAGCCCATTGTAAACAGGCAGCTTACCAATCTTCATGGGTGACTGCTTATAAACCCAGCTTCCTCTGCGTTTGCAACAGGCCAGGAACACACTCGGAGCAGTCAGTCTCTACCAGATCACTGAAAGCCAGTAATATTTTGCAATCAAGACAGCAAATGGAATTAGAAATGGGAGCCTGAAGAGCTATTGATTCTTTCACCAGTGGATTTTTGGGGAGGGTGAAATGGTAAGATTTTCCCTTTTACTACATTTTTCTTTTCTCAGCTGGCAAATTATTGTATTACGGTGTAAGTCTGAGCCACAGTTTGATTAAATTGTTGTGATTTTTTTCCCACAAATTTGGGCTAAATTTGTACAAATCATTGAAATTCACACATATTTCTTCTCAATAAACAATTACAGTGAGGCTGATTTATGAACTATTCCAAACTATTTACATCACCTCCAGGTCTTTCTTTTAATCACACAGAAATGCATTTTTTTGAAATAAAGCTACTGGTGCACCTTTGTTTTCAAGGCCTGTATTTCTCATCTGATAGCTTATGTATCTGATTTGAGCTTACATGGATACTTGACACTTTTTCATTTAAATGACCTTTGTACATTTCAATTTATTCATCTATGCCAATTAAAATGCAATTTTCTTGTAGGGAGAAGTGACAAAATTGAAGTATACGCATTGAAAACCATACTGCACTAATTCTAAAAGGTAATGCACTGCCCTGCAGTCTGGTTGGCCTGTATGGACCCAAAGAGGTCACTGGAGTTCTTGTGAATGCAGGAGTCAGTGTGGGATGCAGGGCTGGGGCAGAAGTATCTGTTTGCTTTACCTAGAAAATGGATTTGAAATATTCCTGGGAGGGCTTTCAGGAACTGCCCAGATGAATGTGTTCCATCTTGAAGATGGATAATACTGATAACACACAGATGTTGTTTATTTGTAGAAACCCATTTCTTAGATTTTAGAACTGTCAGGGGTATACTGAGGAAAAAATTTCCAGTGTGGTGCAGCCTACCCTTGGTAACAAAGCATTTGATCCCTTCCATGAGCTGCAGTCCCAACAACTGACTCACAGAGAGTCTAAAGCAGATAGAACCATGCAGAACTGCTTTATTTGCAGGGCCAAGAGATTCTGGGAAAAGGCATCTGGAAACTACTTAATAGCCACAAAGCCCACATAGCATCTAAGAAAACATCCAACAGCTCATGGGTTAGATCTTCAGCTGCTGTCAGAACATGTTCCCCATAACATCATAGCCTTGGGACAGTTGTAGTAGGTCACAACAAACCCCGTTTACACCAACATTCTGTCTCCAGCAGTGACCACAAGTCAGTGTCTAAGGAAGGGTGTGGGAACAAGGAAAACAGAAGATATATCACTGAAAGGCATTCTCACCCTTGAGTAATTTTCAAATAAAAGTAAACCCAAGAACAATATGGGTATGTTGTAGGCTTCAGTTTGGTTTTTTGGATGTTTTTTTAATTTGGTGCTCTTTACTGTTTTGTTACCCATGGGCTTGTCCAGTTTCCTTTTAATGCTCTGTAAACTTTCAGCATTCACAACACCCTGTGGTAAGCAGTTCCCAAGCAGAACTGTTTCATGAAGAACAATAAACCTGCTCTTTGTTTCTCATCTATGTCCCCTAACCGAGAGCCAAAAACATGGACAATTGTGGCAGTCCATTGAGATTTTTCACAGTGACACTCATTAAGAAAGTACTAAGCTCTGCAGCTGTTTTATCACCATTGGGTCCTGGGGTTTTTTGTTGTGTTTTTTTTACTGATGCCACTTGTGTCCCCTCCTGAGGAGTATCTGGGGTCAGTTCCCAGCTGTCCTGCAGGCTGCCTCTGTGCCCTCTTGGGCTGTGACCTCATCTGTATAACCAAGTGTTGAAAGTACTGGCAGTTTAATCCCTTAAGCTTAATTTCCACATTCTTAACAATAGTTTTCTTCCCCCACCCTTTGCTTATCTTGTATATATACACAAAATGGTTCACTGGAATTGAGTCTGCTTTTTTCTTAGTATACAGAGACCCCAAATCCAGAGGAAGGACAAATAAACTTTTAGGTTGACTTTGAAATTGTAATACTTTAATGAAAAAGAAAATCTGTCTTCTTTCTATTCTGCATCTGGTTACGAACTCTAAAGGTCTTTCTTCATGTTATGTGGATTAGAATCTTTTTTTTATTAAGCAATAGTAGATCCTCTCACATGGCACAAGAAAAATTGGGGAAAAGAAGGCTTGAAGAATGCTAAAAGTCTTGAATGTTATAATCAAATCATAAATATCACTAATTTCAATCACTTTATCTTTACACAAAAATGGTGTGTTATTTTTCTGGTTTATTTTTGACAGTTGTTGGTCTCAGGAGGATTATGCTTCTGAGGAAAAGAAACTGGAAGAATAAAGTGTGTGTCTGCAATTTTCTCCTTGGTCTAGTCGTATTCATGATCATTTTACTGCAAGGCAGGTGACACTGTGAAATTCAAGAGCATTTGCTTTGGGAGTATTTCAGGTGAAGCCACACTAAAGTTGTGGTCACTGAGGTGTGTCAGGGTCAGAGTAAAGAATCTTGGAACGTGCCATAAGTACATTCTTCAAGATAAGCACTTCTTTATGTCTTAAGTCAATAACACTATAGCTTTGAGAATGAATTGGGGTCTATTCAAAGATGCATTGACTTCCAACAGAAATGAAATCAATCTTCTTTCATGTCAAATAATGCATCTCTGAATTCAGACCAACCAACATAGTTTCCATCAATTTATCTTTCCCTTAATAGATAAAAACAGAGTGATTAAAGAGCTGTCAAGATATCACTGACTCACCTTCCACTGAAACCATTCCCCAGAGGTGATTGTTTATCCTGCCTGCAGATCCCAGTGAGGAAGAACCTGCAGCATCCCTTGGTCATCTGATGTCACTCGTTGACCATACACTGCTAAGCAAAGCATGCTGTTTGCTGACAAACTCTCAGTTTGGTATTTTGGAGATCTGCTAATTAAGGAACAAGATATTTCTTAAGAAAGAAATTGTTCATGGAAGCTCTTATTGTAATGCCTCCCACCCAGCTAGACTGATTGGGCTTTGGGTTACTTTGCAACGTACCTTTTCAAGTACTTAGCTTGAGGAACTAGTGTTTTTCTAACTTTCCTTCCTAGCATACCCTTACTTAGCCAAGTCTCTTAATAAATCAGCAAATTTATAATGCTCACAGTGTAGCAGCAGTGAGGAGAAGAAGCTGTCTCCTCATGGGTTGAGGAGCCCATGTTCAGAGTCCCACCAACAGCAGGGAGGGCCAGTGCCCCCACCCTGCAGGGCCACACTGCAGCTTCCCTCAGCACCAAGAGTTTTCACAGCAAAAATCTTTTGCTGGCTAAATGCAGAAGGGAAAAACATTTAGAAATAGCCAGCTTAGAAAAGTATGTAACAAATGCAGCTCTAGTGAGGAATAATGTTTGTTGGCATTCCCTGAACATATTGCAGATCATTTACAGGTCTCAGCAAAATTCCTACAGAGCGCCAGGCCTAAGAGTGAATTAGTGTGCTTCATGCTGGTGAAGCCATTTTCTTTAAACAAAATACAAAGTTTAGGAACGGCAAGAACTTTCCAAATGGTGTTTTTCCTTATCTGGATAAGGAGCAGTAACCAATTTATAATTTCTGGTTAGTTATGCTTAGCTTATTCTAATTTCTTTCCGCTCCAATATCATTGAGCAATTTCTAAATATATTTTAGGTCTGTTACCCAAATTGCTGTCCTTGAGTCGCTTACCAGAGTCCCTGACTGCCATCTGAATTTTTTTTCTTGTAATTTGCATGAGATATGTCTGTAATCTGGCAGGATGTACTCTATCCAATAGTCAGGCATGTTGCAAAAGCCTCTTGTTATTTTTGTCCAGCTTAGCAAAGTTATTCGAGGAACTTTCAGTGCCTTAATGTTAAATGGTTATCTAGGTATCTGTTAAAAGGGAACAATGTTTCCTGACTGATTCTAAAGCGTATGGATTCTACTTTATTTGTCATAAATAGCTTATTTCTGCTCATGTAAAAGAGTTCCTCAGACCAACTGGAATAATAATGTGGCATGCAGCTACAGTCCGAGCAGCCAGCCAACCAGAACATGATTCTTTATCATAGTTTTGCATTGTTCTGCTAACTGCATGATGCCAAAAAATAATAATAATAAAGAGAAATCCTTTGTTCCCTTTCACTAACCTAGAAGGTCACAAAACAGACAGTTCCTTCTTGATTACACTAAATAAATAAAAGTCTGATTCATAGAGGGGAAACAATCATCTGCCAACTGCCAAACCCTATAAAGGGTAAATCTGTTTTTACTTTGTGAGCCAGATTGATGAGTCACCGAGGCTATGACTACTACCAGCAAGAATTAAAATGTACCCAAAAATATAACCTCCCTTTGTACTACACAAGGGTACCTCAACAGCTCCAGAGCAGGGACCACCCCCACATTTGCTCTCCAGAACCAGGGGCCCTTCCTATCACAGCTACTGACATACTTTTGCTTTATTCACAGGCATAAGCTTACCAAAGGAGATGAATAATTAGGTTCTTAATTTGGGAAAACAGCCACTGTGGAAATAAACACCCACCTCTCCTCCCTCCTCCCTGCCCTGGGCGAGCTGCCTTCAGAACATGCCATGGCCAGAGGCTCCTCCCGGAGGCCAGTGACGCGCACTTGGATGCTGACAGGAGGGTTCTCAATAGGGAAGCCCAAGCAGGCTGGTCCAGACAAAGACAGAGGTAAAGATTGGGGCACTTTTTTGGATCCTCTTGCAAAGCGTACACTCCAAGAGGCTGGAGAAAACAGGATGAAATGACCTGGTCACTTAGTATTTTGAACATTATGTAACAAAAATGTTAAAATAATGGCAACAAGAAAAAAAAGGATTTGTTCATTCATTCCATTTCTTTAAATGGGTGAATTTGCAAGTCCATTATAGTCACTAAAAAAATTCCTGTTCATGGTAACTGTGCCAGAATTTCACCACCTGCACTTGTCCCCTAAATGCATGTTTTAGTAACTTACCAAAACTAATGCTGTAAGACTTCTGTTTTTAAGTACAGCTCTTTCCACCAAGACACATCACAACTCGATAGAAACAGTCTTCAAAGAGATAAGGTAAATCTTTGTCATTCTTTAGTTCAGCTACGTCTTACTTCAAAAATTAATTCCTGCATCCTGAGTCACACATGCTCAGGGTCCACAGATAAGCCTTAGAAATTACACAAATGAAGAGTCACCTAAAGTAAACTAAAATTAAATTAGGAAAAAACAACTCTTGCTTATGGATGAAAGTAATTGTCAATTCTCAGGTAAACATCTATATTGTCAGCCTGGCATTTGGGACCCTTTGCAGCAAGACCTATCATGGACAATCACAGAAATCATTTTGGTGAGGATGTACCAATGAGAAAAATAGAAAGAATGACACTGTGTTCGAACAGTGAGTCATTAACAGGGAAGAATACAAATACCTGCACACTTTTTTTAGGCCTTACATGAATCTAAACAGCAGAATAGCTTCAACCAGTACCAGAGTGGAAGAGCTGCAATTGATATTCAAAGCTGGTTAGAGCAGATACTTTTATGTTCTCTACTGCACCATAATTGAATACTGTAACCTTTGGAGAGCAAGGTAACAAGTGCTGAACTGGAAAAGAGTACCCTATTTTTATTGAATTTTATTTTGTTTTATTTAAAATTCCGTATATTATTCATTTTTCTAATGCAACAATGTGTTTACTTTATTTAAATATTTTAAATTAATTTTATTTTTATTGCCACTTAAAGCATGAGCCTGTTAAAGATAGTGGGGTTTTATGATTAAATTTTGTAATTCAGCCTTTAAAATAATTATATGCATAGATCCATACATTTGGTAGATTTGTCTTGAGACACTTTTCTTGGGAACCCAGAAACTTAGTATTAAAGCTACTTTATATTTTTTTTAGTGCTTTGATCTTTAGACTGAGGGGAATGAAGTTAAAAAGTAGATAATTCTATGTTTCTTCTACAATTTCAATCTTTCACCACTATTTCAATCTTTCACAGTTATTGTAACAGTGACAATTGGATATGTAATTAAAAGCACAGAAACATATTTGGCCTATGCAGTCACAAAAACGTAGGAGAATTTCAGATACCAAATCCACCTGTCATACCAGCATCAGTTTAGATATAAATATCTACTTTTTTTTTCCTGGTGGTTCCATCAGAGCAAATTAGCATAAATCCCTTGGGAGAGCAGGGTTATAAGCTGCAGTAGTATTCCTGACTATGAAACCTCTGAATAATACATGCAATTTCTGACTCATAGGCCAAGATTCACAATTCAATGTATCTATCAGCAGTACTAAGAGTTCTAATCTTTTTAATAAATGAATGAAATGTTATTTTATATATATATATATCTGTAAAAATGGGGGAGGAAAATCAGTGAAATGGAAATGGGGCAGCATCTGAAAACCCTTCCCTAGCCTTGTGCAAGGGGCTAATTTTTCTGCATCTCAGTTTTCCAGATACAATAAGCTCATAATCATTCTCTGCCTTGGAGAAGTGTTGTGATGATAAATCATGTTTATATGAGAGGTTTACATATACAATGATGAAGGCAGCCATAAAAATAAGTAGGCAGATAGAAGTGATTTACTGACTGAAATAAAATGATGCTTGTTAAATTAATTTCAAATTTCATCTTCTTTTCTGTGTATAGAGACCTATGGTACCGGAAATAAACCATGGGTTTGCTGCTGAGGAGCTGACCTGAAAAGAAATCTTTTCCTAGTTTCCATTATTCTGTTCATCATCCTTGATCTCAATCACTTAATTTTTCCATGCCTCTTTGGAAATTTCAAAGTTGTTTCCACCCCATCCTCTCCTCCCAAACTGAATATCTGGACAGATGTGTGGGCACACACTGCTCAGAGAGCTGGGTGACAGATCAGGATGGAGCATGACAAGGCTGTGAGTCTTTAAAGGAGCAGGGCTGTGCCCCTGACCCAGAGTGCTTACAGGAGCAAGATCACAGATGCATAGAGGAATCTGACTTGAGCTCAGAAAAGGCCTGGGAGCAGGGAGAGATAAAGCCCAAAATGCCAGTAACAGAGAAAGTTGTGTCCAGTCTTACAGCTTTGTACAAATGGTGACATAGTTCTATATCACAGTTGAGACAGCCACAATACACAGAGTATCACCATACAGTTTCAGAAATCTTTAAGCATTCCCTCAAACAGAGCAACACCAAACCACATCAGAAGGCTTCAGGAGTCTGCCCATACAGAACAACACCCTATCACTTCAGGAGGCTGCAACCATCTGCCCTTCTTGTTCTTTAGCCCAACCTTTTATACCCCTCACAGTTCATGCATTGCACCTGTGTGCCCTCCATTCCCTTTGGTGGTTGGTCAGTGCACCTGGGCACTCCATGGCTCATTGCTTTCAATGCTGCTCACCTGCTTTTCACAGCTGTAGCCCATTGGGGATGAGGCTCGGCCACAGCCCCACTCCCAATTACCACAAACTGTGTGCCTACACTTCTATGTTATTTACAGTGAGGAATAAATTATAGAGTTTAGAACTTTTTTGGCTACTATTTCTTTCAGATATCAGAAGCCTCTAAAGAGCTGCACTGTAAATCCAGATAATGCACAAAGCTGGAGGCCTTCAAGCTCCATGCTGAACTTGGCACCTGAATAACACTGAGTTTTTGTGTCTCAGAAGCCCCCAGCTTCCACCAAGAAGAAGCAAACAGAAAGCAGTACATGCAACCAATGTCTAAATGAGAAGAGCAGGAAAGCAGTGTGGATCAAGGGAAGCTGAGGAGTGATCTCTGCATACAATAACCAAAGAGAGGAGGCCTTAAGGGTAATATAAGCAGAATAATGGTTAGTGCAGCAGATATAAAGGAAAAAGAAAAAATAAGCAAATGGAGACACACACAAACAAAAAGAAAAAAAGTCCCCCATTGAAATTGTGCCAAACAAAATTTAGCTAGATTAGTCTTCTGTCTGCAGAACTGTAAATTGCACCTCTGTATGTGTGACACAGCAAGGCCCCAGAAACCTTAATAAAGCCCAATAATCAGAGAGGAGAGCTTGGAGTAACATTCATTAGTGGTAATAGTATAAAACATACAGCTAGCACTGAACTGATTGACTGATTGCTTGATTGCACATGGTTTTGTCCAAGCCAAGAGAGATTGTAAAAGCGAAAAGCTTTTATGTTCTTCAAGATTTATGTAGGGGTGGTATAGAGACTTTGAGAATAGCCTCCAAGACAGAGAGAGGGCAAGGTGCAGGGAGGCAGCAACAGTACTGCTATTGTGCAAATAACAGCCAAAGCTGATGAGAAAAGTGCTGTCTTAGCATTCTGTGAATATCTCCCACAAAGTTACCAGCTCTCCCTACCGTCTGGTCTCACTTAGTGAAAGGATAAAACCAGGACAAAGCCTTGAATTTCCTTTCATTTTTTTCTTGCTTTTGTTTCTCCCTTGCCTTTGAACAGTATGTTGAGACAAGAGGATTCTTTTGGGATGCTTAGAAAATGAAATAGGGAAACAAAGGGGGGAACACACTGTGGCATATCATATTCCTGACTTAAGTAAATGAAATTGAAACAGGGACATTAGCTTTCTGAATTGTTCTGTATCACGAAGTTGTGAAATTGCAATGGAAATGAAAAGAAAGGTAACAAAACAAAGAGTTGTCACATGTTCATTGAAGGGTCTAGCAGGAGAGAAAAGCCATATGTCCTTAATGTGTTCTTAAAAAAATTAAATGCAAACTCTTTCATGACTAAAGAAGATTCCTACATATGTAGTTAAGAAGAGAGATATCAGCATGATGCCAAAATGTATCAAACTATTTCTATAAGTAACGATTACATGTGATTCATTTTTTGTACCATAACAGTAGTGGGATGAAAGTTAAAGAACATTTAGAGGAAAAATTGAGCTGTAACTGTAGGAAAAGAGAGTGGAAAGGAATATGGAGTATTCAAATCACAGTCTACATGTGAGAAAACATGAGAACTGGAAACATATTGCAAGGGCTCATTTGAATGGACACTATCAGAGACATAATGCTGAAAAAGGACTGATTAATAAGGTTCAGATGAGGCCCTGGCACAAGGAGGGGGCAGTGGCAAGGAAAGAAAAAGGAAATTATAAAACAGACAGAAGGAGCAGCAACAGCAGTGTTGAAGTACTAACAATTTGCCTTGAGCAATACTCAAGAGAAGAAAAGAGAATGAAATTAATTAAAGCCAACTTCGAATAATATGATGACAAAGCCAATTACTAGTAGAACAAAATAAGCTTACATATTACTGGTTTTATTGCTATTTTTAATTGGGCTGAATCCTACCAAGTATATTTTCCTACTTGATATTGGATTTTTGCACATTTGATCTCTAATATAATTTTCAAGTCCAGATTATAGTGGCAGGGGAAGAAAAGCAGAAAGAAGATCAGATCCTGAGAATATTTCTGCTTTTCACTCTGACAAGCACTTTTAAGAACGAAACCAAGCTCTGAACAAGGGCAAGCTACTGCTGGGGGAAGAAACTAGGTGCAGGTTTCTGCAGGGGAAACACAGACATTAAATACTGGAGCCATATGTGTTCAAAAACCAAGTCTGTACAGCAGAAATAGCCAGGATGAGAGAGGTGAGCAAGCGAGTAGAGTGTGACATAAGGGGAAAGGCCAGAAGAGGCTTATTTTAGAGAAGTTGCACACTTTAAAGAGAGAAAATGATCTTCTCTTGTTCCTCACTGATTTCAGGATGACAGGATTTTTCATGCATTCTTTGCAACCAAACCAGATTTCCATTAGTAGGTACCTAACTTTCCAAAGGCAATAACTAGAGAGGTCTCTAAATATGTAAAGTCTGGACCAATGTAATTTATTGGCCCAAATGCTGCACGTATTGCTCAAAACATTGTGAAAACACATTAGAAGACCATCTAGGTGGAATTTCTTCTCTGCAAGGAACATCTTTCAGCTATGTGTCTTTTACAGTTTTAACAGTATCATACCAATTTTGAAGACTTATGCACAGTTTATAAATTCACTTGTTAGTGCTACCCCCTGCCCACTATACACCATGGACCTATACCAAAATCAGGATAATAATCTGGAGTTCCTGATTAATGGGAATCATGTTTCAATATTTTTTTTCATTTGTGTAAGCACTGGTACGTGTGTGTGTAACTGCTCCCAAATAACAGAGGATGCAAGCCTGGAAAAATTATTAATTTACCAGCTCTTAAGCTTAAGGAATAAAGATTTCTGTCTTTAGTTGAAAAAGACAGGGGCTTATTTGCTGACATTAACCAAGGTAAGATTCATGCAGCCCTGGCTGAAATCTAGTGTTCTTTGCAGAGGAGAACAACAAATCACTGGAGATGGATTATACATGAAAAGCCAGAGCCTTCACCCCATTATGAAAAGTGTTCTGAGGAATGAGCCTTGTCACAAGCACTTCACAGAAATCTCACCTAGCTGAAAAATGACACTGACAGCCTTTTGCTACTCTTTGAAGAACTTTGTTCGTTATGTGTTTTATTTCAATAACCGCTAAATGTGAATAAAGCCATAGACAGTCACTCTGAGGCATACATTTGCCCACATATTGTGTGGAGAAGAGCAAAATTAGCTGCTGATCAAAAAAAGGCAACATGGAGAGTGGAAGTAAATATTCTGCAAAGGAAGGACACTGCAGTGTGGGAATCCCAGCAACAGTTTTTATTATTTTCCTTCATCTTCAAGTTATTATTTGATTTTTGTTGGAGGAAATCTTTCCCCCAGTCTCACCATGTGCTTTCTGTTCTGTTTCAGAGCAAGAGAGATTCAAACCTTGGGGAAGAAGCACAAGGATAGTGCAAGAGCTTAGACAACAATGAAAACTTTTATTCTAGGACAAGAAATAAAACAGGCTCAACTGCTTTGGTATTTGTTGTAAAACTCTGGCCTAAGTATTTTTCTTATTAGTCCATCTGGCAGCTTTCAGTAACAGTTCCTGCACCTTGGCTCAGCCAGCAAGGGTGAGTCAGCGACCCACAGAGGGAACACGAGCGAGGAGCTGAGCGTGTACCAAGTGCACTTGTAGCCAGAACTGAACTGAAACCAGGCAGAAAAGAAAAGCTGTTCACCTAACACAGTCTTCTCATTTCAGCTCATTTAAACATCCCTGTGGGAAAAGCTCTACCTGTGAGTCAGCAAAATGCGTTAAGCACAGTTCACTGGAGAAGCCTTATTTAAGTAACAAATTAAAAATATGCACAGGTATTAGAAAATAATATATATAAGAGTGATGGTGGAAATTCTGTGGTTAGGGACCACAGGATGAGCTGGAGAAGAATAGTTTTGTTCTCCTAACTGATATATGGGTTATAAGCCTGCAGCCAGCAAAGCCAGCCTTGGGATCAGTGAGGGCCCAAGCTGCTGCTGGTGGGACTAAATCCTGAGCTGTCTCCTGTGGTCTTTGGCTAGTGATGGGACAGTCATAAAGAAAACTTCTTTCAGCTCTATCTCAGCTGTCAGACAGTGAGCTCAGCTGGAAACTGCATTCCCTGCACTTGTTTCTGACCATGGTTATTTGGAAAATTGTGTATTAGTCAGACCATGTCCTCCATGAGCACCAGCTGTTGCACCTTCACTGCTGCCACTTGCACCAGCTTGGGATATAGCACTTATTTATGAAGAACCACTACATTCAGAAATTTTAATAATCACCCCAGAAGGAGGTGAATTCTATTGAATTCTATTTCAATAGAATTATAAAAATTCCATGAGAAGATGAAAATTAATCTCAAGATCCAGTTGTTGATGTATGTTTCTTATGGAGAGATGCATTGTTTCTTGCCAGGTGTCATAGTACTAGACTGTCCTCTAGATTGCAACATATATATTCAAATAATAGTGTAACTCATGACAGAGAAATAAAAACAAAAGGGATAAGTAGTAACAGAGGCAGCTTAATTAATAAAGCATAATTTCAGGTATCAGAAAAATTTTTAAGGGAGGAAACATCCTAGCAGTCCCTGAGGCCCCTTTCTTCCTCAGGATATGGCTGTCAGCCCTCTGAGCAACACCTCAGGGGTCCTTCAGCCCCTCCACTCATCATGATCAGGATGAAGGACCTGAGCACCTACTGACTGAGCCTTCCCTCACACAGGGCAGTGCCTTCCTGGCCAAGGATTTGTGGGAGCAAAGCACTTGTGTTCTATTCCCACCCAAACCCCACCTCAAGGACACTGGATGGAGATGGAGAGGACAAAAGAGACAGCCAGTACCCTGAGTGCATCTATAAATCCTGGTCACACCAGAGGAGAGACAACGTTTCTACTTTATCACCAAAGAGACTTGGTATTTTGCAAGGTAAAAATTTTTTAAAGGTCTGAAAGGCAAACCCTGCAATATTTTCATTTTCCTGTTTTTCACTAAATCTCCTCCTCTTTCTGATCACATTCCAAATGATCAGAAACAAGAAGATATTAGTAAACAACATCTTTAGCCCAAATGCAATTTCCTCTCATGTCAAAATGAAAGATAATCTGTGTAACTTTGGGGATTTGGAGGCCTTTCTATCAGAAAACGTCTTTTCCTCACATTAGCTAATTCAAGAGAACCTTCTAATAGTCCTCCAGAGACAGCAGTTCCCTTTTATTGCATTCATCTGTCTTTTATGGCTTTGCTCTCATGAAAGATTAATAGCTGCAAAGGTCAAGGGCCAGTGTGAACATGTAGTCTGACCTGCATAGCATAGGCTATCAAATTTTACCCAGTAATTCTTGCACCGAATCCCATTAATTGGAGATAAAGCATCATATATCTTTTAGTAAGAAATATTTTCTTGACTTAAAGGCTGCAAATTATGAGAAGCCTGCTCCATAAATTTGTTCAGTGGTTTATTTACCCTGACCTGCAAATTTTTTCTAGAGCTTATTAAGATTTTTTCAATGAAATATTTTACAATGGAGAAATTGGGTATTATCAAAGGAGTGTAGTCCTTGAGCTTTACCTCACCATTTTAATTCCACAAAAGAAATAAAACAATAACCAGAAAGTGTCGTATTCCTCAACACATTAGATTCTTTGTTCTGATTTGCTTTCTGGATGTTCTTTTTTCCTCAGTATCAGGACAACTGGGGAACCAGGCTCTCATGTTACCTGTGTAGTGCTAGGTAGTGGCAATGCTTCTTGTGATGCCTCGGCCAGAGCAGATGTTCTCACACACACTGAGCTGGTAACCCCATCCTCACCACGTGCATGTTCCCAAACACCAGCAAAACCCTACAATTTCTATCAGTCCTGTGATCCTACTTAAAAGTGCCATAAATCCCATTTGTGCCTCCTGTGTTTGGACTATGGTTCTGGCCCCAGAAAACTCATCCATTGCTTTCAAATAAGCCACACAAAGTAAATTAATCTGGCAGAAGGTTATAGGCTGTAGGGGCAATCCGTTAACTTCCTGGAGAAGGGTTTGGTCTCAGCCTGTTGACAGATGGATGGCAAGCCTGAGAGCCTCTGGTGATGTACAGCCTGAGCTACACAGATTAGTTTGACCTGCAAAACTGTGTAACATACAGACACTGAAGTGATGATAGTACTGTCACAGGTTTGGATTACTTTAGATCCTTTCCCAACAGATTCCTTTTCCCATGGACTAAAATTCAGTTAACAGGAATTTATCAGAGCAGCTCTGACATGGTTTTCTAACTAATTTCTTCACTCTCTGTAATATAAACCATAGGCTTCTAGATATAAGAAGCTGAAAGTCTCAAAGGAAACTTTTTTCCAACAAATAATTTAGATTCTATAAGCTGAAGTTTCAAATAGAAGATATATATTTTGTATCAAATAATTTTCAATAAAATTAACATAATTTCCTCTTTTAAAATAGCATAATTTTTTGTGTATTTTTAAGATTTTTAATTTTGTAAATAAATTTTTATACATAGTCAATAATACAAAATACTTTTTCAAAGAAATATACCAAGCAGCTTTGCACTAAAACATTCTTTAATTGAAATTTTTTTAAATTTCTAGTTTATGCAGCGATGCCAAAGTTCCAAATATTACAATCACAATTTCTGACCTCACTATTATTATATTTATGTATTGGCAGCAGAAATCTGGACAAGATAAATCTCAGAAACTATATCACTGTGGTAGAGGATAATGGAAGCCATTTCCTCAGATTCTTGCTCAGAGACTTTTCGGACAGACATGAGAACTCAAGCACACTCTTCACCTCTCCCCATCATACAAGGATCTCAGGGAAGATGTTCTCCTAATCTTGTCACCTCTGCTCATTGGCTAGCAGAGGGAAAATGAGTCCAGGTCCAAGTGGCCATGGTAACACAGGATGCAACAGCAGAATGAGACACAGAACCTGTGAGTTCAGGAACACAGGCACAAAATTAGAAAATTCACATTTAGAAATACCAACCTATATCAATTTTAAGCAATGCTTCATTTTGACACTTTATGCAATATGTCTTTTTCTTCTTTCTCTGGTAATAAAACATTAAGAAACCAATGATTTTGTGAAGTGCTGTGAAAACATGATAAATGAAAGTATCGTGCCAAAAGCATTCACAGCTCAATCCCACAGAGCAAAAGCAGATTACAAATAATGACAGCAAGACCACAAGAGCGAGATCTGGTGAGCCAGTAAACACTTTTTGGTTACAGCCACAAACACACCAAGCTTGTTTAGCCTTTCAGTTACATTGGCTCCTCAGATGACTTTGAGTGGGAATGTTCCTTTATGGCAGAGGTGTCAGTAACAGGAAAACTATGTTAACTGTTTTTTAGATTGGAAGATAGGAGGTGATCCTTGCAGATGTCAAGCAATGGTGACCAAATAGTGAGCAAAACTGAAGACTGAAATGAATTCTCTGACATGCTGAAAATTGCTGGGATAGACTTCCCATTCAGCAGCAGATTTTCCTTTCTGTACCTGATACTCCTAACAGCTATTATACTGGGCACATTCTCACAGTCTATTGTTAAATTTGAATAGTAGCTACAAATACAAGAATTTTCAAGAACTTCCTGTTTTTTGGCAGTTCAATATTTTACCTTTCGTAAATGAGTTCTGTGGTAATTTTTACAGTGCTTATTGTCTCGACTTTTTAGTATCCTATTTGAAAACAGTAAATGGTTAGACTTCATGGCCCATTCTAAAAACGTGTCATTCATGTATGTGTGCTGTGGGATCTGGAATCCACAATATTCTGTTGGAAGAGCAAAAGCCTATGTAGCTGCCATCAATTTATTGAGAAGGCAGTGTTTGGCTGAACCAGAAAAATGCTCCTTTTGATTGCCAAAGTACCAGATGGAAGGCTGCTTCACTCCAGAAACACAATTTTGAATTACAGTGCCTTGGCACAGGTCTTGGAGGTGGTTTAATAATGGGCTTCACATGGCAATAAGACTCCAGAACCTTCTCTGAATATTTCACCTTTCTGACATATGGTGTTTTGCACAAATAATATCGGGGTAGCCTTGCCACAGACCTGCTGGGCACAGCTGTAGGCACAGTTTGTGGTAATTGAGAGTGGGGCTGTGGCCGAGCCTCATCCCCAATGGGCTACAGCTGTGAAAAGCAGGTGAGCAGCATTGAAAGCAATGAGCCATGGAGTGCCCAGGTGCACTGACCAATCACCAAAGGGAACAGAGGGCACACAGGTGCAATGCATGAACTGTGAGGGGTATAAAAGGCTGGGCTAAAGAACAAGAAGGGCAGATGGTTGCAGCCTTCTGAAGTGGTGGGATGTTGTTCTGTATGGGCAGACTCCTGAAGCCTTTTGATGTGGTTTGGTGTTACTCTGTTTGAGGGAATGCTTAAAGATTTCTGAAACTGTGTGGTGATACTCTGTGTCTCATGGCTGACTGGACTGCAACTTATGCTGTGACACACAGCTAGAACAGGAATGTTGCAGCAAAGCCTGCCACTGCTCTCATTTATTCAGTTTGATTTTGGGAACTTTTTACATCATTTCCTACAAACCTGGCTTTCTGACATAATCCAAGAATTTGATGCTAGGAGGTGAGGGTGCTGTTGAAACATATGATATGTTGAAACACAGTGATCAATGGAGATCACTGCTTTAGTCACAAAGATGACAATTACAAATCAAAGCTAACCATTTGACTTACATATCTTACCAGATTATCACAATTATTTGGGAGATAATTGTTCCACATTTTGTCTCTAATATCTGGATTGGTATTACACTTGTCTTGAGTCAAGTACCATTTTTGTAAGTGCAATGGCAACAGGTTATAATAAAACCAACATTTTCTTAGTCTTTTATGACATTTAGATTTATGCCATCCATAAGATTTTTACTTCTACTGCTGCAACTTAGAGCACTAAATAGCAGCTCTGCCTCAAAGCTTGATGATGCTTCTCAGTGCTGTGCCATGAACTGTTTCTATTTAAGGCTACATGATATCCTCATTGCAATTGCTTATACAAAGAAATACCTATTCAAAATTGTTCCACTCTTTTCAGTTGACTTTTAACGTGATTTTAGATCTGCAGGAGTACTTGACACTGGATTGTTGAACACCTACATATAAAATAACAAGGCTCCATGCAACATTCGATTTGAGGACATTGGTTGAACTGCAGAAATAGTATAAAAAAACCTGTCTACTTAAACACAACAATTTGTTTGTTCAGCCTAGAGAAGAGAAGGCCTCATTACTCTCTTCAGGACCTTCACAAGGTGAAGTGGAGGGGCAAGTACCAATCTCTTCACTCTCATGACCAGTGACAAGACTCTAGGAAAAGGCATGAAGCTGAGTCAGGAGAGGTTTAAATTGGATATCCAGAAAAGGTTTTCACACAGAGGGTGGTTGAGCACTGGAACAGGGTCCCCAGGGAAGTGGTCACAGCACCAGCCTGACAGAGCTCGAGAAGTATTTTGACAGTGCTCTCAGACACATGATGTGATTCTTGGGGTTGTTCTGTGCAGGGCCAGGAGTTCAACTTCGATGATTCTTGTGAGTCCACTCCAACTCAGCATCTTCTGCGGCTCTATGACATCTGAAAAGCAGAGAGTTTGGTCAACAGATCTCTGTATCTTGTAGAAGGCATTTCATCTGTTTTCAATCCATGAAGACACAGGTTCTGAATGATACAGCCACTGACTGGATAATAACCATACACATCTTCTGTGTTGGTTTAGGGTTTAGATTTTCTAGAGCTGAAAGTGGCAGGAAGATGATCATTCATACACATGACACAGAAGGCTCCTCACAACAGGTTAGTTCAATCCACTATAAAATTACTTATTTTCTATTTTTTTTTCCCTAAGAAAAACACTAGCCTTGAAAAAACAGCATGTTTTTGCCACACATGGGCATAAACATCTCACTGAAAGACATTCCTGGTACTAAGAGGCCAAACACCACAAGAGCCAACAGGAGAAGGTCAGACAAGTCAAAAGAAAAATGTAGCTTTTGAAAAAAAAAAGTCTAAAATCAGGACACATAATTATTTAAAGAAGTCATCACGTCAAGTGATAAATTATCTGTCTGTTCAAATCTGTAATCAAGATTGTATCCCTTTCAGTACATGCTTCAACCAAAGACAAGCTGTAGGATCAGTTGCAAAACAACGAGACAAAACATTTCAGCCTGTGTTAAGGAGGACAGTTTTCTTCTGTCCCTAAATACTCATTATTCCTTAAAAACCTGCTCAGTCTTTTATTTTCATATTTTGTAATTTTAAATAGAAAGGTGCTTGTTCAAAACTTTGGGTACCAGCCATCATTCATAAACAATATTGCACAATAAATAAATAAAACATTCAATTTAAATGCAACCAAGTAAAGCTATAAACTAATGTCTCATCCTTTTTTGACTTTATGAATACAGTTGTTTATTTATAGCTTTGTGTTCATGTCTCTTGGATTGGTAATACGGCACTGTTTAACACCTAGTTGGTGACATGACAGTGAGATTGAGTGCCTGTTCAGTAAATGTGCTGATGACACCAAGGTGTGTGGTGTTATCCACATGCTGGAGGGAAAGGATGATGTGCAGGGAGACCTGGATAGGCTTGAGAGGTGGTCCCATGTGACGATCATGAAGATCAACAAGGCCAAGTGTAAGGTGTTGTCCCTGGGTTGGTGCAATCCCAAGCCAAGTACAGGCTGAGCAGAGAAGGAATTGAGTAGTCCTGAGGAGAAGGACTTGGGGGTGTTGGTGGACAAGAAGCTCAGCATGAACCAGCAACGTGCAGCAGTTCAGAATGCCAACCATATCCTGCATCAGAAGCATTGTGGCCAGCAGGTTTAGGATTCTGGGATTCTGTCCCACTGCTCCACTCCAGTGAGATCCCACCTGGAGTGCTGTATCCAGCTCTGGGGCCCCCCAACTTAAAAAAGATGTGGACCTGTCAGAGCAAGTCCAGAGGAGGCCACAAAGAGGGCTGGAACACCTTTCCCATGAAAAGAGGACAAGAGAGTTGGGACTGTTTAGCCTGAGGAAGAGAAAGCTCCAGAGAGAACTTAGAGCACTTTCCAGTATGTAAAAAGGGCCTTCAGGAGAGATGGAGAGAGACTTTTTACAAGGGCATGTAGTGATTGGACTGGGGGAATGGCTTTGAACTGAAAGAGGGAAGGTTTAGATTCCATATTAGGAAGAAATTCTTTATTGTGAGGGTGGTGAAGCACTGGAACAGGTTTCCAAGAGAAGTTGTGGATTCCCCATCTCTGGAAGAGTTCAAGGCCGGGCTGGATGGGACTTCGAGCAACCTCGCCTAGTGAGTGGCACCCCTGCTCATGGCAGGTGGGTTGGAACTAGATGGTGCTTAAGGCACCTTCCATCTCAAACCATTCCATGATTCTATGATAAATATTTTTTTCTATTTTTCTAACTTTCAGAGGGTTTCTTCTTTGTTGACTGACTTTTTCTTGTTGTAGTAAGTGGTGATTATCTCTTCCTGCTTGATTTCTGCACATGGCAGCTTCATATAGAAAGGATTCTATTCCCTTGCCATGGGACTGGCAGTATACAAGTCGTATTTGTTCTCCATCATAGCTTGCAGCTGGGAAAATCAATCCAAACTGACTCCTAACAAACTGAAAATGGGTGATTGCTCCTGACATCAGTGCTTCAATGTCAGCTTTTTTTTTTTTTTTTTACATTTATCAGGAGAGTCCGAGCTTCCAGAACTACATCGTTTGTCCATAAGACACTGAATTCATTTTTAAGAGGAGGTTTAAGACAGAGAGGTCTGACAACTTGACCTAAAGCCTGAAAATTCCAGCTGAAAAAAAAAAAAAAAAACAAAAAAACCCAGCACTGCTTCAGTCTTAAGCCAGTCTGATGCTTTTTGCTGCTTAATTCACATTTTTCTAACTCCAAGTACAGACAACACCTTACATTGTGCTTTCTCATGGGGTCCTGGTTAAGAACAATGTCTGATTTTGCACTGGTCTCTTCTCCTCAGTGTCATTTTGATTATAGACTACACAAGTGCTTTTTGAGTGTGAAAAACATAGCTCTTTGTGGGCAGAAGGTAGTTTGAAGCAATGATGAGCAAAGGATAAATTCTCGTCTTTATATATCCAGGCCATTTATGGAGAAGCAAACAGAAATGCTGAGGCATATGGCAGGAACCAAGGCTGGGAGGAGTGCTGCAAAGAGCACAGTGTACATTTCTTCCTCCGTGGAGGTGGCTGCATGGTGGGGGCTGGAACAGTCCATGTCATCCTTCCAGGACAAATCCTCCAGAAGCAGGCAGCTGGAGGCATGCTGTCCCTGCTCCTGCTGTGCACCTCCCCACTGGACACTAGCACAGCTGGGCAGCCACAGAACCAGCCTCCAAGTCCTGCTTCCTAAGAGGTGATCGCCAGGCAGATGCAGGGACGTGTTTGCCCAGCTGATCGTTGTCTTCACAGAGACAGTGTCCTTTTATAAACAAGGTGCATATCTGTTAGACTGTTCATGGCAGTGAGACATTTCCTATTCCTTTTCTATTTGCTCCCCTGAACAGAGACTTTTTTTGTTTTGGTTTGGTTTGGGTTTTTTGTTACTAATTGGATAGCAATTCAGTAAATAAATATGAGCTTGTGACTCAAGCTCTACTAGCCCTCTGCAATGGGAAATAGGAGCTCTGAGCACTCAAGTGTCTATCACTCTTCCAACAGTCAGGACAGCCTCTTAGTCAAAGTAACTAATGTTATTTTTGACCACAGCACTGCTTTTTATAAATGCATCTGGGCTGTTTATCCCAGGCTAATCCCACCCTGGATCCAAGGGGTGCTACAGTCCAGCTACATGCTGCTAATCCTCCAAGGGAAAGCGTCCCTTACAAGTGTTTAAGATGACTCCTCTCACTAGATTCTAACACTAGTGAGTGAGATGCTTTCAGGGAACGTCACAATGCTGTATGCCCCTGGGATATAGCAGGGACAGCCTGTGCAGGATGAATCAACGCCATACGTCAAGTACTGTTTGTATGTTTCAGAGTAACCAGGCAAAGTCTCTTAACTTTCCATCCTAGAGCCCGAGCAGTACTTTCCTGAATGTCAGCCAGGAAAATTTTGTAGATTTGGCAGCAGACTGTGGGAAGCCTGGTTGAAGACCAGCCCAGAGTGCTGGAGCAGAGGCTTTATATAAAGAGAGAGAATCCAAACACCTTCCTTTGTTTTATGCTACAAACGAATACAAATGGAGCCCTGAGATTGCAATCAGGCTCCATTGTATAAGCACAGGCCTTTCCATTACTCCATTACAGCTTTTTGGCATGTAGAGCTTCATTATTTTTCAGCTGGAAAACTAATTAAAATGAATTCTTTTTTATTTATCGGAGTGTTAATGCTTCAGTTCTCAAGTCTCCGCTGGCTTCCAGCCATTTAATTTTGGTCCCTAGGGCAAAGCCTGACAAATTAAGATAAAGCCATTACTTAATGTTCCCCTCCTGAGAGAAAACAAGAAGTATTTCCTGTTCTTATTAGTTGCACAAAGTCAATTTCCATGGTAAAATTTCAGCATGATCAGAGCTTTTGCACCCAACACCTCTCTCCTCCCGTGCTCCCCGCTCAGCTGCAGTGGCTGAGGCAGGGAGCGTTGCCAGGCTCCAGCTGGGCTTTCCTCAACACCCTGAAAACCTCGAGGTGAACAAAGGCTTTGCTCAGGTGCTTGCCCTTTGCCATTTGGAACCACCCCCTCCAGTACCTCCAAGGTACTTTTGCTTCAAGAGTGCTGTGTTTTACCTCCAAGGAGAACCCAGCCCTGGGGATCCTGGCCATGCCAAGAAGGTTAGTCAGAGCTCTGGTATGGGCACTGCCCAGTTCAAGTGCATTCAAGGCTGCCAAAATCTGCCACCTTTTTCTCTTTTTTTTTCCCCCCAGTGTGTGTATCACAAAAGTTCACGCACTTTTCCAGCAGTTGTTGATTTAACCGGGACCTGTCCTCCCCAGCTTCGGAGCCTGGTGCAATAGGTAACAAACAGCCCCTTCCCATGGCAACACAGCTTAATGCCTGCACACCAGGGCAGTGGGAGGACTCCAGCGAGCACACGAGGTGCTGAGCCTGTGCTTGGGAAAGCAGCCAGGATGATGCAAAAAGTTTAGAGGGGAAGCAGAAAAACAAACAGAAAGGAAACACAGCGAAGTATCGACAGTTGTGAGGGGACAGGCAGAGAGCAGCAGCACCTCTGCGTTTCCCTCCCCGTCAGTGTCCCTGGTACACACTGCACACCCCTTGGCCACCAGAGCTCTGCCCAGCATTGCTCTTCAGTGCTCTCTTGATAACATTTTTACATTTAAACAAAGCTGGCACCATTGAAGCCCAACTCCATAGCAGAAGTTCACCCAAATATTTTCATAAAGCCAGCGTGTTTAGGGAAAGACTTGGCCAGACAAGGACACAGCTTGCTGAGTGCTGTTGAATTGCAGTATCTAAGATGTGTTGCCACGTTTGGGACTGAGAGCAGATATTGCAAAATGTCTGTTGACTCCCTGGTAGCAGCACAGGGCTGGCACACTGGGCCAGGCTGTGCCAGTGCCCTGGAGGAACGAATTTATTCTGTGACCTCCCTGCAGGGCTGGGACACCTTGCTTCACAGGCCATGCTGGTGCAAGCCCTCGCAAGGAGCCAGAAGCATCTCATGCAAGTGCCAGCACACCTCTGCTGTGCTGACATGTGCCAGGGCCAGCACCTTCATCTCGTGCAGGGACAGGCTCTGCCATTCAGCCTTCTCCTGTCTGAGTCAAAGAGGGATGCTGCTGCCTGGCCAGGACTGCCCAGAGGGGGCAGGAAAATACAGCCCTGAGATGCTCCCAGCCAAGGCCACCACTGGGGCTGTGAGGTCCCCAACGCTGAGAGCAGGAGGGGAAGGCAGGGAGGAGATGGCTGTTCCACAGCAGCTTGGATTCGGGAGGGGACAGCGCTGGAAGCTCCGTTCTCCCGCGTTTCTGGGGCAGGCACAAACAAAAACATCCTCGAGGGCAGATGTTTGGAAAGGAAGCAAAGCACGCAGCTCTACTTCTGCTAACTTATGCCAGACCAGGAAAGCAGCTGAGTGAGGCATGCAAGGAACAAAACTTATTCACAAAGACCTTCACACTGCCCAAGTGAACAGCAATACACTCCCTGTTCACCTTACCCTCTCTCAAAATCAGCTATTTTTTTCAGATTTTTTTAAGTGTTACTAATTAAAAAATACAGATAGAATTTGAAGATGTCCTTTTAACTACTTCTTTTAAACTTCAGCATTTTCAGCTGAATTATTATTGTGTATCTACAGTTTTGTACAGAAATTCATTGCACAATCTCAGTTTTCCTAATCTCAGCACAAACCTCTGATGGGTCATCTTGTCCTACCATCTATTCCTGAATTCTATACAGCTTGAACTGTACTGGGGCACATATGCTGTTAAAGCAGCAGGCAAAGTTATGAAGATTGCAAAAAATGCATCCTGATACCATGTGAGATGATTCAATGGATTGAAACTCAGGAGTGAGCAATAGGGAGAGACTGGAACACATTTTGTGCTAAAGTGCTTTGGGTAGGTTGCTACACACCATTACAGAAAAACTCGTATCAGCCAGTGCTATGTAACAAACACTTCTTAAATCAACATGATTCAAGTGGTCATTTTCACTAACCATACCGAGAATTATATTAAAAAGTGTTATCATTTTGAAATGTTTTTGAGAAGATATGAGAGGCCAATTTTGCCAATAGCTTAAGCAGATGCAGTTGCTGTGCACTTTTAAGTCAATAGGGAATTTGATCCCTTTTTAATTTTCCACATGCAAGCTTTAAAATCCCAGCTGTGGCTGTTGTCCAGGATAAGGTCAAGGGAAAATACATGTTCTCTCTGTGTTAAAGAATATTTTAAGGTATTTGTATTGAGAAATTCTTCTGCTTGCTTAGTAGGAAGGAGGGACTTGAATTTAGTAGAAAGGTAAGAGGTAGGATGTACTTTCTGAAGTCCCTTAGAAAATCACTAGTACACTATGTTACAAAGGCCTGACAAATTCCATTCTTCATGAGTCCATAGGGTTTTATTGGGGCTTACTCTGTAGTTTCTTCATTGGCTCTTCACCCTCTCAAGGTGCTCTGTGCAAATGTAGCAAAAAGGAACTACTCTCATAGTCTGGATGTGAAAGTTGTGTGCATGTTAAGATCCCACTGCTCAAATGCTTGGGATCTGAAGGCAGGGTAGAAGCAGTGACCTGATGATAGAGAGCTGATAATGAAAGAGCAGTAATAAAGAATTATGTGAGAAGGAGAGTTGTAGTGCAGCAGGCGGGAGCAGAGACGGGCATGGGAAAAGAAAGGAGGAAAGAGGGAAATGAGCTGTCAGCAAGATGACTCATCTAGAGTGCAGGAAATAGGGAAAACCTCATTTCTGGTCCTTATGGCTTCTCACACACTGTGTTGCACAGATTCTTAGTTCTTCCCCACCCCTCTGTGCAGTAACACAGTTTAAAGGTAAAATGCACTCCTGCCTTCTCCCATCTCACATAACACGTGGATTGTCTGTAAAGATGGCCCTCTGGGAGTACTCAGCAGAGAAGTACCATTACATATTTCTCTATAAATAATTACTAATTACTCAATCCTGAGACAGATGCCATGATGTTTTGCATTTGCACAGAAAGCCCCTGGGGAACCTTGGAGAAAAAAAAATCAGCATTCAGTGGTGTTTGGGCATCCAGAGTTTAGGCAGAGTTTAGGCAGCTGAACAGAATTCAAAATCTGCTTTTTGGCTTCCACATTTAGGGTCCATGTTAGAGCTTCCCTGAAACTGCTCCAAGCTTCTAAGTGTTTCACTTTGTACTGCTAGCTGGTATTCCATTAACTCGGGTGTTTATATAACATTAATAGGAAACCATGCCATTTCAAGCTGAGTTTAATAAAGATAGGTATTATTAACACTGGCATTATTTTGCTTCTATTTACGGTTTTTATAAGAGAAGAGGCAAGGCCTGCTAGACTGTTAAAAAGGCAAAAGCTTTTCTACCATCAAAATGCCACTCACAGCCCCTGTTAAATATATCATCCTTAGTTTTTTGCTCTATAGGAAAATGAGCAAAACAAAGGGTTGGGAATTCTGATGAGTACATCCAAAGTCACAAGGGACTCTGTTTTGCAATCTTTGGAAACATAGCCTCAAGGGACACAATATTCAATAGGATCCAACATTTTATCATAGGATCAGGTGTTTAAATGAGTCATTTTTTCTGAATTGCTGCTAGCCATAAAAGTTGAGATGATAAAACATATAATAAATATATCTACCTTGTAGGGATGATGCTGACACATGTAAGCTGGATCCAGTTTTCATGGGCAACCATAGGAGGAAAGACATAGTAAGTAGCCTTGGATGATGGAAAATTGTTTAAGCACGTTAACATCTACACAGCCTTGGATTCTCTGCTGTAGTTAACTGCATTTGATTTTTATATGGAAGGACAGCTAAAAGCTTTCACCACAGGCCTCTATTTCCTCCCTTTGGGGGAAAAGTAAGCTCCTAATATGGACAGATGTGGTGTTAAAAGTGTATAACCACACTGTAAATTACACTATAGATTTAAAAACCGGCCAAACAAACAAAAACAACAACAAAAAACACCACCAACAACAAAACAAATAGGCAGGCCCAAAGTGCAGTATTTCTTGAAAGAGGTTAACTTACAGGAAAAGACATCTAAGGTCAAGATGTGTGATTTATTGCTGAATAGTTTGTGGTCAACAGAAAAATGCACACATGAAAACATAAAGACATAAAATATGACACTGTCAAGTACACCTTCTTAATTCATTTTGTTCTAGTACTTATTTTCCACAGGGAAGTTAGAAGTGAGTGGTTTTGTGAGTGGTTTAGAAAATGTAGGAATTATCTGACCACACAAACTCAGGTTTCAAATAATTTTCTCAAAGACACAGTGTTTTCCCTCATGACGCTTCTTTCTTTGTATGAGGGATACTTCTCTTTTTTTTAGGTTGTAGTGTGGAGCTTAACATTGAGCAGGATCTGCAGCAGTGACCCTGACACAGAAGGGCACTGTGAGAAGAATGTGGGTTAAACACTTTTCTGGACCTGCCAGACTGCTCCATGAGCAGCACAGGGTGTGCCCCCTGTGCAGAGCAGAGGTACTCAGGTGATCATAGTGCTCTGTGTGTCCCTGGTATAAAACCCTACAGTGCCCACTTCTTGAATGGTGCGGACACTTCTGATTTCCCAATCTTAAAAAGGTATAGGAGAACTGGAAAACAAGCAAAGAAATGCTACATGTATGATCCTAGCCATGGGGAATATCTCCTGTATCAAGAATAAAGACAGTTAAATAGACAAGCACAATTCAGCTTGAGAACAGAGAACATTGGTGGTGATTTGATAATTGTCCTACAGTCATCAGTGATGGAGAAGATGAACAGGAAAATGCCTTCCTGAGCTATGAAAAGGCTACTGCAGCTACAAGTTTACAGGGGTTTAGAAAGGAAAGACAGATTACGGGAAGACCTCCAGAAGAAAAGGCCACCCCATTTCAGAGTCCAGTCTGTCCCCATAGCTATTTTGTGCATTTCAAGCACTCCAGAAAACCCTTTTTCTATACAAGGCCACAAAAAGCCTTATAGGCCTTATTATTTCAACATGCAAGACAGAACTTTTCCTACTCTTTGTATCTTCCAAAGCAAGCCCAGCTGAAGGGTGTCAAGATTGTGCCCTTTTCCCTTGCTAAACTGCAAGGAGGGCAATGTGTTAACTGTAGGAGCAGCAGTAGCCATCCAAAGCAATTCAGAGAGCAGGAACTGATGACAGCTGGAAGCATCTGGGCTCTCTCCAGCTTCTAAATCCAAAGCTGTACCTGCAGTTGCAGGATCCAAATACTTGAGTGGTGAATACCTCCCTCTGGAAAATCCCCATCACATAAACGGAAAGTAGTGCGTAGGTACACACAGAGGAACACACCAGCAGAGGAATGTTGAGTTACTCATAAATGTATTTGAAAATCTTTCTCTTTACATTTTTTATGGATACACAGAACAATCATTTTCCTCAGAATAAACCATTTGACAGCTTCTACTGTACGTTGCAGCAGTGTGCATGCAGCTGTTGTCTTTGAACATTGGGTGTTTCCTCAAGAGTCATATTTTCTGTCTTGTTCTTCTCTGCTTATAAAGAATCCTAGAAAAAAATCACATGAGAAAGTGAGTAGGTTTTATTTCTGTGTGTGCTCTACAACACATTTTCATACTTTTAAGCTAAATCAGGCCAGTTGATAAAATCATAGAGTGCTGATGAGAAGGATAACAGGATATTATTTGAATATTATGGATAAAATGAATTACTGCAGAAAATGAAGACATTTAAAAGTGTTCTTATACCTTAACTGAAATCCAGGAAGTAGCAGAGAATAGCTGTAGTAACTATTCCTCTAACTCTGGTGCTGTTTTCTGAATGGTTGATTTAGATATCCACATAGGCAAACGGGGCTCTGTGATTATTGAATTAAGAGTAAGCACACCCAACAAGAGTTCATCACCCCCAAAAAAGACAAATTGGATTGCTTTTTTTTTAATACATAACAATAGGTCCTTTGTTAAGCGTTTAATTAATGAGTTCTATGCACGGATCACCCCAGTGCTATAAAATTGCTCAAAGCTTGTCTGTTTGTCAATGTAAACCCACAGTGTTCTGGCACAAGCCATTTTCTCTCCAAACCAGCCCAGTATTTGCTTGAAAATCTCTACCAATGAAAACCCCCTCTCCCTCAGGGCTCCCTGAACAGCTGTGTGCAGGAACAGGACACTGAGCTTCTAGGGAAAGCTCCAGCTGAATGCTTTCTGCAAAACTAAGGCAACTTTGAAAGGAAACTGGGAAGTCCCTGGAAGGGTGATTCCCACCAGCAGCTCCTTTGAACACACAAACACAGCTTCAACAAAATTCAGTCACTGCTGTCACCCCTCCAACAGCACTGGCAGTCCTGCCATGACCCCCACCATCCTGCAGCAGAAACCCAAGCAGCAAAATATAATTACAAAAGATCACATGCATTTTAAGGAGAGCAAAAATGTGAAATATAAGAAAAAGCACCTTGAAGACGAATGTTTCACAGTGATGGAAAAAAATGATTGCAATGTATGAAAACCATGAATCATTTTGAGATCTTCAGTCAGATAGATAAAATATTATTATTATTATTTCATGTAAGTAATGATTACATTGCAATTGAAATGGCTTTGTAATTTCCTGTCTGATGCTACCCTTAGGTCTCTTCTATATTACTGCTTTTCAATTATCTTTTATTTTTCTTCTTGAATATATATGTTTTGAATTATTTTCTCATCTGATGTATCAGGCAACTCTTCTTCAGATTGGATCTTATTTTTATATTTCCTGCCCACATTTCTACAGTTAGGAGTTTATTGCTTTGTAAAGCTGAAGAAAGGAAATAAATAACAAAAATAAAATAAAATAATGTTCATGTCATGTGTTTGTATTTATATCTGAAAATACATAGTCTTTGCTACAAGCACTTTTTAAAATATCTTAGGGACATGCCCCAATTCACTATTGTGCACATATCTGTGCATTCAGATTGGAAAGAAAACCAAACATACCCAGAATTTATAATCACATATTGCTGTCTAAAAACCCTTTGAATTGCAAGGCATATTCATGCCAAAAGGAGGTGGGTAAAATCCAACTCTGCCAGGTTAAGAGATGGAGAATTTCAAGGTCAGTGCTGCTCCAGGAAAATTCTCCAGCATTGCTGTTCAGACATTACAAATTAAAGCACAATTGCAGAGCACAACCATAAAGTTTAGAGGGATGAACCCATACAAAAACCAGAAGCAAGGGCAAGAAACCCCTCAAGAGGAAGGTCACACCTCAGAGCAGAATCCAGGCATGGAACAGGCAAGTGTCCCAGGTAGCACCAGCTACCAAGGGGACCAAGGGAGCTCCTGGGCCACCACCTCTCTACATCATCTCAAGCAAAACTAACCCTGAGTGAACACACAGCTTGACTTCTCTAAACCTTTGCCGATTCAGCAAACTGGAGATTTCACCTAATGAGCTTCCCTTAGCTGCAGGACACATGACAATTATTGGAAGGAAAAATCAGGAACTTCCTTCAATGAGGTTGTACACAACCAAACCTGATTACAAATCTTACAGGGACTTCTCCCTTGCTTGACACATTTGGCATTATCATCATATCATCATCAGGCTCGTGGTGTGATTCTTGGGACTGTCCTGTGCAAGGTCAGGAGTTGGACTCAATGATCCTTGTGGGTCTCTCTCAACTCAGAATATTCTGCAATTCTGTGACCCCATGGTCCATCCCTTTGGTCACTTTGCAGGCTGAGTTACACTGCTCATCTCAGCAAAAAATTGAATTAAGTGTACAAAAAATCTTTTCCATTTAACTGGTAGTGACTGAGGGTACAGTTGTAACTTGAATTGTTTTAATATTTCTATTAGTGAAAAAGACAAACAAAACGAAAATACCGAAGTCCTTAGGAATAAGAATTTTTTTGTTTCTCTGCATGGTTTATTTTCATCTGGTTGGTGGTTTTTTTAATTAAAACTAAAAATATGTATTATAACATTTACATAGATTTAAAAATCTATAATTAACTTTTCTAAAATGCATGCCATTGCAAGCAGATGGTAAACAGCATTTAAAAGCAGAAATTTTATTAAAACATTTCAGAGGTTATTAAACTAACTGTCACACTCTCCTGTCTGTGCTTCTCAGTCGTTGTAAGTGAACTGAGGCTGGGATGGGCTATTTGCCTTTCTCAGGTTTATTTTTGCTTTGTTTTCATCAATCCAACAATTTCTGTGTATTCTTCCATTTTCAAGGCCACAGGTTCCCTAAAGTAGGGTACTAATTTAGTAGCACCAGAAAGAAGTTCTAAAAATCCAACTGGCTATCCTGGGAATCACTGCAGCAGTTTAATGAGCTTCAGTTTTCCCTTACTAATCTAAAATAAGACTTGGCACATGATACTTGCCAGCTGTTGTACATTTACTGCCTTAAATACATTTTTTATTGTCAATGAAGTGCTATGAAGAACCCACTCATAGCCTTGTTTGGACTAAACTTTACACCATGCCATATCAGATCTCTTTTTTATTTGCATGTCTATTTGCTTTGTTCACATACTTTTATTGGGCCCAGATATGAGCAGTGTTCTTTAATTAGTACAAGTCATTATATGCCTGGAAAAATCAGATTTAGTTCTTCTCTGGTGTGAGACATTTTAGAATATTTGCAAGTCAAACCGTTGACACAAGACCGTCTCTCCGCCCCAAACGAATTGCAAATCATGTTTGTAATTAATTTCCATATCTCACAGGCTATAAAACCTGCCACACACTGCAGCTCCAGGATTTCTAAGGTGGACATTATTTGGCTTTGCATGGAAAACTTGCAGGTGCAAATCAGTCACATTTTAGCCATAAAAACTTCAACTGCTCAGCTTTATACCAGGCTAAATCCCCACCCCTTTCAGTGAGCTTTTATAACAAGACTCTGCACACTTTCCCTGAAGTCCCTCACTGAAGAACAACAGGTCTTCCATCAATCTGCAGTAGGTGCAGCAGCACTGGGAGAAGCTTCCTCCTCGCTTAAGGATGGACACCTGCCCGCTCCTGGGCTGCAATGTCCTGTTCTGCATCCTCAGTTGATGCCAATATCCTGCTTCTGCCACAAGAAGCAAGACTTCAGGCCTTGATCATGTCCCTTGCCCTGATATTCATCGCCAGTAATCTGCAGGAGGGCCTCAGGTGTCTCTGTCCCTCCTGTGTCCCCTGGGAATGGCTCCTTCCCCACCCACCTGGAGCTGCCTGGCTCCCACTAGCATGGTACAAGAGGAGCCCAGCATCTGTTTGCCCCACTTCAGCCAGTGTTTCAGAGGCAAAGCTGCTGCATTCATGTCCTTTCTCATGTTTGTTAGAAATGCCTGTGACAGTAAACCCTCAGTACCCAGTAACTGGGAAGGTACTGGGAGCATACACTGTACAGCTGGAGGAAGAGGCTGATGTTGGAGTGTTTGTAGGCTTGTAAACACAACAGTCCCACAGGTCTGAACAGAAGTACCAAAGCCAACCAAAACTGCAGGTTCTGAGATTCCTTCCAGGTCTAGCATTCTAAATGAGCTTCTCTCCATTAGTGATGACTGATTGATGAGTGATTAGTAATGATGAGAAGAAAAACAAATGTTTCCTTTTAGCTCAGTTCAGATCCCAAACCATCATACCTGCTCACAAAGGCCTCAAGAGAAGTACAGAATTCAGAGAACATTCTCCAATGTATCTGGGTACACAAAAATAACATTCAACCAAAACAAAGAAGAAAGCAACTGAAAGGGTGCTTGGCAAACTTTGTGGTACCATATTCTTCATTTTCAGTCTAGGGGCTAATAATTTTATAGACAAGGCTGTTTAATGTGAATGCAACTGCAAATACATGGGTGAAAGTAGTTACCCTCTCCAAGTCCCTGATGATATTCATTCACAGTGAAAGATCTGTAAGAACATCATGCCTCCAGAAAGGCTGCATCAATAAAGGGAAGTGTAACGTGTTATTAATGAGAGACAAGTCTTTTTGTCTTGTGGTTGTTAGGGAAACAGGACAAGGGACTAACCCTTTAAGACCTATACAGTTACTGTCGCTCTCAGAGCACAACAGGAAGAATATCTCTGAGGTGCTGTAGCAGTGTGGCCTGAAAACCAAGCCAAGATGACCTGGTAAAAGACAGGGTCCTCCTCATTCCCTTGACCAAAATCCTAAGCTGGCTTGTCATTGGCCTTGGGGTGACAGTCACAGGGAAAATTCTCAGTTGCCAGCCCTCTGAGGGCAACATGATATTAAAAAATTACTTCTCACAATGATCATTTCTGGTCCACTCTTCTAGATCTTCCCAAGAGATAAATGATATCTCTTGAGAAGAAGGAATCATAAATTCTCATCTTCTCTGTCACAAAGAAGAGAATTGTTAGCAGCCCTGCCCAGCCCTGCTGCAGCTGTTATACTGATCCCCTTGCCACCAGGTCCCATGACATCTGAGAAGGCTGATGAGAAAATGGGTGGGAAGTCCATATGTCAGCCCGCCAGACTGATGTTACTATTAGTGCCAAATCTTATTTCCTTGAAGTTTCCTTCAGAAAGTTCAAATGGGAGGCTGCAGAATTTGAAATATTTCTAAATTACAATTTTCTGAGTTAAGGCCTGGAAAAGCACTGACCTTTAGCATTGCTTGTTCTTGGATGTGCCTTCCTCTTCCCGTTGCGAGTGGTCTCTTTGGGTATGTGAGAGACCCAAGGGAGATACATATGCAAAGACAAGAGCCTTTACAAGGCAAGCTGTGAGAGCAAGGGATATGACTGATGAAGTATCATGTGTGAAAACCAAGTGGTTCTTTAAAATTGGCTCTTTCTAACACTAGATATGACCTAAATGTAAAAAATGTAGAATAGAATCTTTATCTTGTTGAAGGCTTTCCCAGAGATAGGATTTTAAAAGTCCACCAGTATCTTTTTCTCAAAATGTTCCAGACTGGGATCCAAGCCTAATGGCTCAATCTGATCCAATTTGGTGACCTGCACTGTGTAAACACTTCAAACTGATTGAAACTGAGGAACAGTAATCTAGGACAGTTTAGACAGCCTATAAACTAGCTGTCAGATAGCTCATCCTTTATGAGCTGGCAAAATGTTCCCTGACATAGTCTTGCTTTATTCTCTTTCCTTTTCCCTATAGTAGCAGTGACAGAATTCCAACAGCAATTCATAGTGACAGAATCAAAGAATTATTTGGGTTGGAAAAGACCTTTAAGACCTGTAAAGAGGATTGTGGAAACTGGTGCTGAACAGTGTGGGGCAATAGAGGGGTGGTGTGTGTCTGGCCACGTCAGCTGTGCGTGGCAGCATGGCCACATCAGTGCCCCCAGCTCGGGTGGAACTGTACAGTCACCAGGGTATGCTGAAAACACTGGGGTGTAGACCACTTGAGTCCCCATTTCCTGTTTAAGAGGAAAGAAGTATTGAAGTAAAGGGAGGGTAAAACAGCAAATTATAGCTTATAATTGCCAGATTAGAAGAAATTCCTTAATTTAGTAAACATATTTATCTATAATCTACAATTTGGGTGACTTGATGAAAATATAATACAGTATTCAAGAGCATCTGCTCCATGTTCTGCTTCTCTTTGTGGTATATTTTTTCAGAAATGCAGGTTTAAAGATGGACAACTAAAGATATATAGTAGCATTCTCTTGGCTGCTTAGTTTTGCTTGATACATGCAGTGTGCTACATGGAAATGCACACAAAACCAACACACAAGGCTCTCCACCATCTGCAGTCTGGCTCTAATTTTTTTCATGCTTCCTCAGTATTGAGAAGGAAACTGGAGAATCTTTGATCTGCTCCATCTTTTTGCTCCATACAGTGACACATACTGATCCTTGTAGAGCATATCAGTAGAACTGGCTCAAATGATTGAGCGATTTTTGTTATTAAAACTAAGATAAAGCCTTCTAATTTTTCTCTTATTTTTCTTCCAGTTCATTAATAAAACTGGGTAGGCTTCTTGTGGTTTCGGCAAGAAAACAAAGCGCAATGAAACCTTCCATTTACTTGCAATTCATTTTGCAACTAATGGTCTCGAAGTCCCAGACTGACATAGCAGTCATGACAAGCTTGGATAGCAAAGGAAGGCTTTTTATTCATTCACATGGAATTCACAGTCCTAAGGATTACTCATGATTTGTAGTGCATCCCACAGAAATGAGAGCTTCAGTTGGAGCAGTATCTTCCTTTACTTACTGCCATCACTAAAGCAGTGCCATATTTTTGCCCATGGTGATAAAGGGAGTCAAAGCAAAACCTGAATGTGCCTTTAGTCCCTAGTTGCCCCTGTAGCACTCTGGAAAATGCCTGGGTAAGCAGCCTGGAGAGGCAGCCTGCTGCCAGAGCTCAGTCGTCTTGCAAAGGCTTTCTCCAAACCCTCACAGTCTGCCTATCTCAGCTTCATCTTTCCTGTGCCAGGACCACTCTCAGCCAACCAGCCAGCTACAGACAGTCTCTGGAGAAGCATTTCAGAATTATTAAGAGTGCAAGAAAACCAAAATAATGCAGGAAACTTTCTGTGGGCTTTAAATGCAAAAATATATGTTAGTCCTGGTCTGGTGCTACAGATATTTCACCTGCAATACTGCATCCAGCTCTGGGGCCCTCAACACAACAAGGACATGGACCTGTTGGAAAAAGCACAGAGGAGAGACACAAAGATGATCAAATGTCTCTAGGATAGGAACTCCTCTCCTGTGAAGACAGGCTGAGAGAGTTGGAGCTGTTCATCCTAGAGCAGAGAAGGCTTCAGTGAGACCTCAGGGTAGACTGTCAGTCCCTAAATAGATCCTGCAGGAGAGCGAGAGAGGGACTTCCTGCAAGGGCAAGCAGGGATAGGACAGGGAAGAATGGCTTAAAGCAGAAAGAGGAGAGGTTTAGATTAGATATGGAGAATAAATTCTCCAGAGGATGGTGAGACACTGGAACAATTTGCCCAGAGAAGTTTTGGATGACCCATCCCTGCAATGTTTAAGGCCAGGCTAGATGAGGATCTGAGCAACCTCCTCTAGTGGAAGGTGTCCCTGCCCATGGCAGAGGGGAACTAGATGACCTGTAAGGTCCCTTTTCAACCCAAGCCATTCTATGATTCCATGATTCCATGGATGCCATTTACTAGGATTCTTCGATTCTCTGAGCAAGGCATGTAACCTGCTGTGCTTTGAGATAGACGGATGTTGCTATTTCTGATAATATTGCTTGGAGTCTTTGATAACTCTGGTTTTTTATATAACTAAAACAAAGTGAGAAACCAGTAATTCTGAGCTCTATAAGGGAAAAGAAATCATCAAACCCCCTCTGCTGCCATTGGAGTGTTTACAAGGAAGTGGTTAAAGTCAAGAGTGGTGTCCAGGCACACTGCTCCTACAGATGGAGCCTCCAGCTACTACTAATGGCAGGGATCGAGTTGCAAGCAAGTGCACACACATTTAGCAAAAGCAAAACATTACTCTTGAGTAATACTGTACTTTGAAAA
The DNA here is from genome assembly GCA_013399945.1 of Ploceus nigricollis. Lineage (NCBI taxonomy): Eukaryota > Metazoa > Chordata > Aves > Passeriformes > Ploceidae > Ploceus > Ploceus nigricollis. The sequence continues at coordinate 281,409 of VXBC01008336.1, forward strand.
TAAATGTGTCACAGGCATCACTAATTTTAAAGCAGGAAGGAATTCCATGTATTTCTCAAAATTGCAACAGAGGATCTGTGTTCATGGATACACATAGACACAGATACACACACAAGTTATGAAATGCAGTTAATTCTGCCCTTACTCATTACTGGACTAAATAACACTGATATACTTGACCCACATTCAGAAAATTCTCATCCATTATCTTAACTTTTTAAAATTCATTTATTCAACTTGAAATGCAGTATTTCCTCCTCCTCATTTGGCAGACATTTTGGGTGAGCTGGTAGAGAGCAAACAGCCATATATAATAGGGTTATTTAATTTCTTTTTTGAGAAAATTGTAGTTTTACAACAATCAATGCTAAAAATGGCAATAAGTCAAAATATTAAGAAGTAATGTGTGACCAGCACTCAGTATATAAAGAGTCTCCATAGAGTTTATGTTTTTTACTTTAGTCTGTTTCACAGTAATGTTAACCACTAGCATTCTGCTATTGAATCTGGGACACTGACTCTGCCAGAAAAACTTCTGATTTACACTGCTGTATAATGAAATCATATGATCTATTTTTTCAGCAGTCACTATGTATGATTATATACCCCTTTCTGATAAAGTCATTCTTCAGCCAAGAAATTTCTCCCTTCTCTGCTCCAAATAATTTTTCTGATACTATTTCTGCTGATTCCTTTAAAATTTATGTTCATTGATGACAAAAATACCTGAAAGGACCTTTCCAAGAAGTTGGTCAAGAGAAAACCCAAAAATCTGCTGTGGTACACAGAGGGCAGCAGCTGGAGATGGGCAGCAGCTGGAGATGTGCAGCAGCTGTGTTCTGCATGGGCTCTGCAGGGGCACTGGAAGAGTGAGCTGCTATTGCAGCTCACAGTGGAATTTTGTGAAGTCTCCTTTTTAAATGGTTTTGCTAGTCACTGATGCTAAGGAAAGAAAGTTAAAAGCCAGCACTTACACATAGCATCTCTCTACCAGAAGAGAGATTTTATAGCTATGGACTAAAGAGAGAGCCTGAGAGAGTCTGGAAAGTAATATCTTTCTGGAACAAACAGTTGTAATAGCTTATTTATTCTACTTTCATAAGGCAAAGCCATTAATTAAAATCCCAAAGAGTTTAGGGAATATTTTACTATTACATTTTACTGTGAAGTAGGAAGAAAGTAAATTCAGCAGCAGAATCTGTGGTCAATATTCTCAAACAAGTACTTTGAAACAAAAAGCATATGACTCACCTCCTGCTGAAAAACAGGGACCTTCCCTCCTGGGACACCACCACTGATGTTGCTGCAGCTGCTTCCGTGTGGCATTTTCTGGACCATTGCTTTACTCCTGATAGAATGGTTCTGCTGCATTTGTGGTCAGGCTGAAGTGCATGCAATTTAAAATGTGAGAGCAACGGAGAGGAGTCTTTGCAAACTGTGTCACCCAGCCTGGGGCACCAGGAGGAATCCAGCCAGAGAACTTGGAAAGACCTCATTCATGTCTCTGGGCTGGCAGGGCAAGTGTAGGAAGACTTCTCTCCAGGAGGAGGCTCCTAGCTCTTTTTTTCCTAACACAGATTTTACCTACACACTAATTTTCTAACAATCTTACCAGGCTCAACAGAATTTTTACCAGCATCTCATGAAGAGATGCTTAAACTACCATATTTACTGCAGATAGAGAGGAAAAAGTGGAAATGTTTGGATCTGTGTTGGAAGGCTGGGAATCAGCAAACTCCCTTGACTTAAACAACAGAAGGGAAGAAAGAAATACACCTTTCTGAGACTTGAAATGTTAGTGGAAATTGAAAATTAGTGGAAATATTGACAGTTTTTGGCAACAAAATTAATTAATTTTTCGATCCTTTTTCACTTTTTTCTTGGAGACTCTATCTGAAAGATGGATTTCCAGAAATTAAAAAGAATACTCAGAATTAAGAATCGTGGAATTATAGAATGGCTTGGGTTGGGAAGGGCATTAAAGATAATTGGGTTCCATTCCTGCCATGGGCAGGGATGCCATTTACTAGATCAGACAGCTCAGGGTCCCATCCAAACTGGCCTTGAACACTTCCAGGGGTGGGGCATCCACAACTTCTCTGGTCAACCTGTTTCCATCTTACCACCCTCTGAGTAAAGAATTTCTTCCTTACATCTAACGTAAACCGGCTCTTTTTCAGCTTAAAACCACCGTGCCTTGTCCTGTCACCCTCTGCCCATGTAAAAAGTCTCTTTCTCTCCTTCTTATAAGCCCCCTTCAGGTACTGGAAGGCCCCATGAGGTCTTCCCGAAGCCTTCTCTTTTCCTGGCTGAACAACCCCAGCTCTTTTGGTCTGTCTTCATAGGGGAGGTGCTCCAGCCCTTGGATCATTTTTGTGTCCCTCCTTTGTTTTCTAAAGTAATTAATGCATATTGTCTTTCCACCTCTCAAGTGACAGGCCTTCAAGCAGACCAAATGATCAGCCATTTCAGTTGGATTTGGATCCAGATAACCTATCACACAGCGTGAGAAAAAGCTGCATTTAGTAGATGTCCTGTCTTATACATGACTGCATTGATTTGATACATCCTACAAGACAGTAGATCTAACTTAAAATGTCTGTCCTGTGAGAACAATTGCCACTGCAGGAATACAAATAGGACAATCTGAAGACAGGCAAGATTTCTTCATTCTCACACAACATTTCTGTGCAGGTGATCTGGCTGATGACACTGAGTGCTCACTCTGCAAATCTGGAGCAGGAGACCCACAGGTGACCAGCTACACCTTCCTTCTGTTTGGGGCAGAGCTATTGCTCAGCCACAGAATGAGTGACAAAGTGTCATTTCAGATCACTTACTGAGAGTACCAAACCAAAGCAGAAATGATGACAAAATAAAGGATTTAGGAACAGTCTGAACATAGTCCAAATATCCAGGTAAGAACATTTACCAAACAGAACATCTAGCAAACTGTTACTTGAAACCCTAAAGCAATCTTTAATCTCACAGGAAAAAAAATAGCAAGAGAAAAAAAAATTTCAATTATTAGCAGGCATGAGCAGCATACTAACTAAGAAGACTATTACATCAAAACTGCCACAAACTTATTTGGTTCCTGAAGCAACTCTACTGCCATTACCATAAGCCAACAGCTACTCCAAGGACCTAAACGTCATTCCATGATTTCTTTGAAGAATTTAATGTAATAGAAGTCCCAAATATTTTACAGGATTGCATCTAAACTGGACTTCTGAAAAATAAACTGAGATCAGACTAACAATACTGCTGTTCAAGAAGGAGAAGTGCAAAGAGGAAGGTTTCCAACAAGGGTACAAGAATTTCAAACCACACCTCTGGGTTTTGCAAGGGCATGTTAATTGTCACCATGAGGCTGGATTCCTCACCTTCAGGGTTTGCTTGCTGGCCTCTTCAGATTAAAGTAAATTTTGGCCAAAGTCCCAAGTTTTCCTCCTCTTACAGCTGTGGTTCAGATGGAAAGTAGATAAAACCCGCTAGATTTATCTAGTCTTTGTTCATTAAGATACTGGACAACAGTTACTAATGTTTTTAAAGACACCCTTCTGTGAAATGTTGCCAAAACAAACCTATACAGCACACAAAGGCAGGTAAATAACTCCACATTTTATCTTGCTGATAATCAAATTAGGAAGGATGTTTAAACAGTAAATGTACCTAGAACAAATTTAAATGACAGTGGCAGTAACACAGGAAACTTTTGTTAGATTTACAGTTTTTCATTTGACCCCTTATTTTCCTCAGCCAGAGGGATACTGCTTCAGGTTATCTGCTGGTTAAGATAATATAAACCAAATAAATGACCAGATGAATGACATATAATTAACCTGGAAAAAAACCAAGGATTATATATTTGGGGATTTTGCTTGGTTTTGATACTGCTTCCAAGCAATGAGTGCTTACACAAATGTATAGAACTCAGGTGACATTGGCTGAATGACTGGAAGGTGTTGCACTCCTCCTGAATAACATGCAAAGTCCCCTGCAAGGAACTGGAAAACTGCAATTTACACATTTATACATTTATAGGAGCCACTTCTTATTCATTATAAACATAAGATTTTTCCTGGTTGCATATTGTATTCAACAAAAGCTGCCCATTTAATATAATGTCAAATATGACATTATATAAGAAGCAACTATACAAAAAAAAATAAAATGGCAGAAGGAGATTAATACAAATTTAGGAAACAGGTACATAATACCTATATGAGCACTAAAATCCCAGGCAGAGGTTTGGTGGCTTTATTTCATGTCTGTCTCTTAGGTGGGGAAGGAGCTGCTGTTGGTGCAGATTGCTGTCAGAGGCCACACAGCTTCATGGAGCCTGCTGCTTATTTCCTTGTAGATGAAAATTCCCCTGCTATTTTTCAGTTTTGGTTTTAAGCTGAAGTTCCAGTCTTCTCTGCAGTCTGTGCATAGCAATGTCAGGCCACACTCTGCTAAAATAACAAAAAATGTGTAATGGCTATACTTTACTACAGATTAAATGCTGTTCCCTAAACCCCTTGTGTACGGAAAAGCTTCCAGGCCAAAGAGACAAACAAACAAAAACTCAAGTAAAATAAACCCAGTAAACAGAAACCTGTGGGAGGAGACATATGGAACAGTCAGCTACAAAACAGAGGGAGGTAGAATGGTAAAACCACAGTTGCTGCTGTCCTTGCAGGGGAACACCAGAATGGCCAGGGCCTCTCAGTAGCCACATCAAAAAGAAGAAAAAAAAAAAGGAAAATATAATGATAAATAGGGGTGAGAAACCCAGGAGAAGAGTAGCTTGAGACTGTAAATAGAATTACCTATGGAGAGAGCTCAAAAGTGTAAAAAGGTACTGAGAATTGCAGTTGGGCTTTTTTGTGTAAGTGTTGGCATCTTAATGAAGCTATAAACTTCACAGTAGCTCTGTAATGCTCCTGTTCTGCTTATCACCTTCATTCTGCAGTGTTTGCTCATGTCAGTGATCCTCTGAGTGTGCAGTACATGAAAGCTTCACTCATCTCTGCTCTGCCGTTAAACTTCAAAGAGTTGGCTCAGCGTACAATTTAAAATCACTTTCTGTAGTAAAGCACTGTTATTACCTCAAGCAAAGGGAATGAACATCCAGAAAAAAAAAAAAAGAAAGAAAAAAAAAGGAAAGCTCTCCATAATATGGGTTTAGAATCAGCAGGTTAATTTTCTCTTGTATGGATTTTTTTCCCCAAAAAATATTTTAGGGCTGTTGATGTTTTTACTAAGCTTTTCATTTAGAATGACTCACAGCTGTGGCTTCCTATAACAGAAGGGATTCCTATTTGGCCTCCCTACAAGCCACCTCCTTTCTATTTACATATAAATCAGATGCAGGAAAAGATTAGCAGCGTCATTCCAGTAAGTGGGAACAATCCAGGTCCTCTGACATTCACATTTAGCAGGTTTGTAAGGAATTAGATCTGTATAAAATACTTGGAGAGGGGAAAAACAGTCTGTTTACCCTTTCCAGAAAAAAACAAACGAACAAACAAGCCAACAACAAAACAACAAAAAAACCTGTTGCTTGAGCCAGGGGTTATGACAGAAAAACCTAGTGGAAATCTCAGAAATAAAAGCAACCTCTATTGACTTGAAATGCAACTGCGTTAGAGGTAACGGGTGTTACTGAGTTTTCTTCTTTGTATATAAGGAAAAAAATGAAGTCAATCTGCCAGGCATTAATAGGAATAAGCAGCCCTATTAAAGGAGCAATTTAAACCTAATAAAAGCCACTGAACTTCATGGAGCAGGGTCATGCTGTTAACAATCTGGACTAGAAGGTAAACAGAACATTAATTCAGCATGGAGTAGATGGGAGTGCTGCGAGAACGGGAAAATAACCTACAGGGATCAAGAGAGAAAAAGGGATGGGGAATAAGATTGATTTTGGAGTAACATGAACTATTATGCACGGATTAAAATATTAGAGATGTTTGAAAAGCGGCCGTGGCGAGCTCTCTCAGACTGGCTGGCATGGATTCGGCTCAAGGGCAGAAAAATTGCTTAATTCTTTACAAGTCCGGGCCTGGCAGGGGCAGCTGGCCCCGAGGAGGGCAAGCAGGAGTCCGAGGGAGCTGCGGGTGCGCAGATCCCGGGGATGAACGGGGTGCTGCCCGGAGCGGGGGCTGCGCAGCCGGACCCTGGCCCCGGGCCGGGAGCAGCGAGCCCGCCACGCTGCCGGGAGAAGGGATAATCCCTCCGGAGCCCGCTGCTTCCAGCTCCCGCCAGTCTCAGCCTGGAGCCGAGCTGCCAGAAGCGAGCTTCCACACAAGATAAATGCTTCAACTGCATGGATATAGGATCTCTCTACAGAAATCATACACACTGCATAAACACACACTATTATGTAAATGCCTTATTAAACATATACGCTATTACACACACCATGATCACTTTTCTCTCCCCATTCCAACTCCCCAGGGACTGCCTGTGTGTTCTCTTCCGTTGTTGCTCATCTGGAGCCAGCAGTTACACCAGTGCAAAGCTGGTATAAATTTGCATCAGAACGAAGCTATTATAAACTGTTCCCACTGGAACATGCATTTGTATTTGACTGTATCGTTTTGCTGCAAGTTTTGCTCAGAAAACTAGGGAAGGAAAAAGCTCTTCCAAAACAATTTCATTTGAATATCTTCCAAGTTATACACTCCACCTCTATAAACAAGGTTCACTTATGAAAGTGTATTTAAGTGTCTTTCCAGGAGGTCAACATTTAATACAGGTGAATTTGCAATTCAAACTTTACTTTACAGATTTTTGTCAGTATAAACATTTACAAGGCAGATATCAAGATAATTTGATCTGTTTAGGAGCTGAACCTGAAAGAGTGTTATTTTTAATCTGCAAACTTACTTACAGGCTCTTAGCCACAAAGACACTTGCCACAGAGTTTTCCAAATACCCTGATGTAACCAAAATTTACCAGAGACTTTGCCAATATAACAGTTGCTTTTTCTTGGATCATTTTCTTAGAAGGTGGGAGGAGAGATGAAGGGACACAAAATCTAGCTGGTGTTTAAAGATGTCAGTCTGGTTTCACACTGCTTTAGACTTCTCGTACGGCTCCCAAGTGCCCCCTCTGTTCTTGCATTTCCCTTCTCTGGAATTAGGGTGCTACCACTCCCCACTTACCAGGTAAGATGCCCTCGTGAAGAGAATTTTTTCCTATGCAGCAATAGTACTTCACATGCAGGGGCTTCAGGGGCAGAGCAGACGCAATAGAGACACTCAAAAGGCAGGGGAAAGGGGCGGGAAGTAAGCATGGGGGAGGAAAAGGCAAAAGAATCACAGGACAGGTGAGTAAAAAAGCTGTTGAGCTACTACTGGTAAAAAGAGGGTTGACAATTTCAAAAATCCCACTTCATTTCTGAAAAAATATTCTTTCTTTAAAAAATTAAGTTGAACAGCATTTTTATGAAATGCATAATCATTCAATCTTCAATAGATCACAAAAAAATCTTACAGCTCCAGTTTAAAGGTATTTATATGCAAATCATTCATTTGCAGAAGGCAGATGTCAAAAGAAGAGGCAAAGAGGCAACTGAAGGCTTAGGCATGACTTACTTCTCTGTTCTGCCTGTTGTTTTCAGGGCATTTCAAATAAAAAAATAACTTAACAGGTTATTAATAATTAAAAAGATAATAATCAATGGCAATCAATTGGAAAAAAAAAAGAAGACTAAATAAACTAAAGACAAAAATATACCAAGTTACCAAAGTATGATATACTACCCCACTGGTAAAAACCCAGGTAAGGCTTTTGTTTAGTTTTCTGCCACAAATCGGGAAAGTAGAAAACTGCATAAAGTTCAGTCATGGACAAGGAATTTTTTTGTAAATAATATCCATAACGTTTAATTAATTAATAACAGAAAACGAAGCACATCTTTTTAGGTGAACCATGGGTATCCAATCTGCATATTTTTTGCTTTTATAATATGAAAAGGAAACGGTAACAAATATCCAAGCTAATACCTTTCCTGTAGACAAACTATGCCTCTTCAGGAACCATGCAATAGGATACAATATATCATCATTCATCATCTAAGGTATTCAATACAACTTCACCCATATCACAAGGTCATTTCTTCCAACAGTCATACAAAAAGAGACAACTTTGTGTTAAAAAAAAAATTATGCTGGTTTCAGAAAGAAAATGTCTTATTGTAAGAGTCCTGAGGTCGTGGTATCTTGGGGACACTCAGATTCCTGCATTTGTTGCTGCTGTCCCACATGAATGCAAGGACTTCACAGAGAATCTTCAGAGAGTTATATTTACAGTTTCTTCTTCCTCTTCATCAAGGTCAAAGAGATTTAAAGGTGCTCAGGAACTCACAAAAGCAGGATCCTTATTTATAATCTTCCCAGTGCCAGAGCAAGTGTCAGCTGGTCTTTGATCCTGTAAACAGAAAGATCTCCCCATGCACTCATTAATAAGGGCTGGGAACTGCCATTTTTCCTGGCCCTGTGCCTTTCTGACTCAGAAAGAGCCCCAGGCTCAGCACCTACCACTGTGGTCCCTGGAGACATAAGCTCAAAGATAATAGATATTTCAGACTGACATTACAAAACAACACTGAATTTCAGAGTTAAGTTTTTATTATTTATTATGCATAATTTTAAAGTTACAGACTTTTCCCCCAGCACATCTTGAGGTCCCATCCAATTGTAAGAGGTACCCTAGTTTTTCAAGATAAACAGTTGACTGTGGGTGGTGCAATGGATGCAGGACCAGATGGTCTGATCTCTTTGGCTGCATAGGGGTAGAGGGAAGTAAAGACTGTGCTTGTAGAGACAAGCCCTAAAAGTTAAAGCTCACAGTCCCCAGAGGACAAAAGTAGGATGCAATTCTCATTTGGGTGGGACAGCACATTTTGAAAGTGATTGCATCAGGAACAGGAGAGCATTTGTGTGTAGAAAAATGTGTCTTACCCTCCTCAAGAACAAAAGGAGGAAATACCATCACTCCTTCCTTTGGAGGTATTTTGTCAGCATCAGATGGAATATTGTACAAGTGCATTAATATACTCACAGGCACACATGCATAAACACATAGAGGCATTGAAGATGGAAGTTGCTCCATATTTGGGTCTAATCACAATATCAGACCACCTCCTGCTCCACTCCAGTGAGGAAGGTGGAACAGGAGGCAAGAAGGACAAAGATGAAGAAAATAATAGGGATCCCAACAAATAAATTGCCTCCAAAAATGATATCCTTTTGATACTTTATTTCTCTCTTCTTTAGCATGGGTTTCCTTCATCTCATTAACTTAGGAGATGAACCTTTCAGCACCCTCTGTTCTGCAATAAGCATTAAAGTGTTTTCTTTTTCACTTGCTTTAGCACTGCCCTTTACTGGCAGTCCAGAGGCTTATTACATTTCTTATATCTGAAAAATGTTTAATGCCTTTCGACATCCTTGCCAAAAACAATTTCAACTGATTAGTCATCTCATGTTTTTGTATCATGGCTATTATTCAAGTTTTTGTTAATTTGCTAAATGGGCCAAAATGGACATACATATTCATACCACTGATAACAATGATGTATTCAGAAGAGTGCACACTGCAGATGTCACACTGAATCATTCATATCAACCCAAAACACAGGTGGTGGCATTGCCCAGAAAACACATTACTCATTTAGAGGTAACTTAGACTCCGATGCCCACTTCCCAAGCTGTTTTAATATTCACAGCTAATCAGAAGTTTCCCAAGCTGTTTACAGGTTCACTCCTAGGAGGGAAGCCAAGTTTCCTTACAGCTCACACGTTACAAGTCACGTGGGGGTCCTCTTGCCTGCCTGTTCTTTGAGCTCATGCTTGCTTCATCTGGACTATCAGTAGTCTTTCTGCAATAGGAAGGATGGAGTGTGACCCCATACCTGTCTAGGGAAAAGACTGGGAAATGGGAGAGGGCTGTCCCTTCCTCAGGATGTGGAGGAAACTGAATCAGATCTTCCACTTCCCAGGGAAGTGCTTTCCCCCAGGTCTTCAGAACAACATGGCCACTGCCTTTCCCTCTTCCCTTGCAGACCTGAGTGCTCAAACCACTTCTAGCAAATCAAGCCCTTTCAGATAAAAGCCCTGAACTGATTCATTTAACCACAAACTGAGGCCCTATCATCTGTTGCAATGCCACTAAAAGTATCCAAATAACTTTGGGGTCTAAGATAAGTGTTGGAGCACCTACACAGCCCAGGCATGCTTTACATTAATTGTCTAGGGAAGTTTAGTTCCTTGAAGTGGGCTTATAAAGAAACATTGGTGCCTGAATTGTGAGTCTGCCATTCATTTCTTTGACTTCATCCACATGCTGTGCAAAAGTATGAACCTGAGCACATACTGGAATCCAGACCCAGAAATGGCTTTAAGGTAACACTTGGGGAATGCTAGAAGATTGGAAACCATCAGCAAAATGTGTCTGCAATAGGAATCTTACCATATGACCTTATTTTTCATGGATCACAGCTAGGGTGAGAGCCTCGGCGTGCTCCAGCCTTTCTGTGGGAGCCAGTGAAGAGGCAGCGTCTCCATTAATGCTAATAGCTGGTTCACTTTCACAGAAAGCTAAAAGTAGCCACAAAGTCAACTATCTTGTGATAATTTTCTAGAATTTCTGTAATTTAGCACTTGCCAGATTAAATGCATATCCAGATTTCTGTGCTTATATTTCTAATTTCTAAAGGCACATTATAACAGTTTCTCTAACAAGATATTTGTATCAAGAAGCCACACAGTTACACCAGTTTCTAGGGGGGGTAATGTAATTGCACTGATACCAAACCTGAGGTAAAGGAGTTAAGCCTACGGAGCTTTAGTTACTGACACTAACATTCCTTTCTTATCTCCTTCCAAATTTTAACCTAAGATTAAAAGCCAAGATTGGATGGAGGTTCAGAATGTCCTGGCTCTCCTTAATCTGGGTCTTCTTAACATTCTCAATTAGCAGATATTGTCATGTTGGATCTTCACTTTCCTTTCTGTAAAATAAACATTAACTTCCAAAAGCCAAATATAAAATATCCCCTTTTTCTTCTCTGCATTATATTAAAATATAAAAGGCAAATTTTTTCTTGATGGCAAAGTTGTTTGGTTAGATTGGTTTTGGTTTGTTTTTGTTTTTTTTTATTTGCAGTTCAGAGTCGCTGAAGAGGTAGTGAATAGTATAAAGTGAACGGGACAAAAAGAAGGATAAAAATCTGGAAGCCAGTCTAGCTTCAATTTGCCGTTTCAACTGAAAAAAATCTTCTCAGATATTTTTCAATTTCATTACATCACATTTTATCTTGGAAATAATTCTTCAGATCACTTCAGTCCATTCCTAATCAGAATAAAATAGTTAATGAGTAATTTCTCAATTGTTCTTTAAAAAGATCTGGAAATCTAACAGATAATAAATTTAGAGTTCAATTAAAAATTAAGTAGTTTCTTCTTTTTTGACTGTTTAACAAATACTGTACTAGGGATCTTTCTCATTTTTAATGACTCAGTGCTTTCAGAACATTGTATTTCATAACAAGAACAAAATTCAGTGTAGAGAAGACTGACTCATGGTGTTTTATCCTCTTCTACATGGTAATAAAATATGCCTTAATGTCTTAGACATGGAGACTTTTCCAAGATAATGTGCTAAAAGCAAAGGATTTCGCCTGTGTGTCCTTGAAGTCACGAATTTTTGAATTCACTTAGAGAGAAGGACTGGAAAAAGAATGAGAATATTTAAATGTAATTCTGTGAAGACCATATATTTAGATGTCATTTGATTTCCATCAAGTCTTTTCTTTCTTATATCCTTGCTATGTACAGTCCTGTTTAGGCCAACCACCACTAGAAATAGGTGTAAACTATGTACTTTATGTTGAATTTTTAATGTCTAAACTAGAATGCACTGTTCCCAAAGAGCAATAAAAATGTCTACATCTTAAGGGCATTTTAATATTTGCATTTGGAAGGTATTCCTCTCTTCATAGCTGTTACCCAGCCAAAAAAACAACGCACAAGCACAGCCAGAAACTTGGAGTGGAAAGGAGCTATTTATTTCCTTGCTATGGTCCAAGGTGTTTTCAGGATTGCAGAATACAGTTTCCTGTTTTCAGACTGTTCTTAAAAGTGGACCACTGGGGAAGCAGCCTGTTCCAAAAGTTGTACTAACTTCAGAGTGATCTTGTTAATTCCCCTAAATTAGGCCTGGTTTATGTCACCGTGGCCCAGTTTCTTTTCTATTTTATGAAACAACACAAAGTAACTGGAAGCATGTTGAAGTATGGATGCAGCCACACTGCTGATACGCAATACTGGGAACAACTTCAGGTTTGTGAAGTCTTTGGAGTGATCAGTGCGACTGCAGGTGGCACTTGAGACAGAAGTAGGTGTCCAAAGATGTGTCTTCATCTTTTGTGTTGCTCTCTGTCATGCCAAGAAAGCACTTTTTAACACTTGACAGGTGCCTTACCACAGCACAACTTTTAGTAGACTATTGGTAAGCTCTTGGAAGCCAAGAAATTTATTATATGCTCTTCATTGATAGCCCTTTAATTTATTGATAGTCTTGTATGAAGCAGATTTCTCAAAATACATCTCAGTAAATGGAAGGATTTCTGAAAACTTACAATGCACAGGTCCCTTTGAAATGAATTCAAGACAAATATGAATATGTTGCCTTATTGCAGTGTTTTAAGCAATTTTTTTTCTGCAGGCAATTATACAGCTTGAAAGAATCCTAAACCATTAAGTGATATTTATCCTCACAGTCAATATTCTGATCTCTTCAAATGTAACACGAAGTTATTACACCCATTTCCACGTTGTTTACATAAGCATTTTGTTACTCTATATTATAGAAGTGCCCTGGGCTGAGGTTTCTGCTGGTGGAGAAAAACAAAATTTTGTTTCTGTACTAAAACAGCCCACACATTTACAGAACTACAGACTTCAGATTCTTTTCAGGTACTATGCAATTTAGGGCTGAATATAGCTCCAAAGGGGAGTTAGAAAGCCTATTCTTGATGTTTTTCCACCTAGTTGCTTTATTTGTGGTATCACATAGCTGCTGTCACACTTACAGGATGACATTCTTGCAGGCTCAGCACTACAGCTGGACTATAGCCCATCTTTCTTCGTCTAACTTGTACCTGAACTAGATTTTGAGTTCTTATGACTTCAGTACTGCCCAAAACTCACATAACTTCAATTGTAGCATGTCTAATCATTAATAATGACACTTGCAGTGAACAAAATCTAAGTATTGTCCACACAAATTATCTTGAATAATGATCAGGTTTAAATTTCACTAGACCCAAGGGAATCTCTGCTCTTTAAGATTTACTGGTGAATTAGTTTGATTCCCGTGTTAGAGACACTCTCTCATGTCTTTATCTAGAAACCATTCGAAGAAATGTGTTTATTCACTAAGTCAACATTTATTTGGAATGCATTTTAAGACCAAACAGGGACTGATATTAGGATGTAGTATTTTTGAAAATACAATCCAATGAAAGGTGTCCTTGAAAGGTCTTGGCTTGCCTCTTCTACTCTTCAGGATATGTGAATTCATTCATAATTCAAGTTTTACCTTTCCTGAAGAATTTTTTAACATTTTAGAAATTAGTAAAATTACCAGATTGTGAAAAACTGCAGAGCAAATGTGTTATAGCTATTTTTCATACTGTGTCGTTTCATTCTGTAAATACTCAGTATCTCATGGACATCTGGAGACAGTGCTGTCCCTGCAGAGATTCCCCTGTGCTGCTTTCTCTACTAACTTGTCCAAGGTTAGCAGGCTTTTTTTCCCTGAGGAACAACAGCTGTCTTCCTATTGACAGATCCAGAATCAGAGTGCAGAACAGGACCTTAAAAAGGATGATCAAAACATGACGTTCAGAATTTCTCATGTTAACTAGTTTTCTTGAGAAAAATACATAACATTTACATGCATATATATAGGTAGGAAAAGAATTTACTGTAGCAATGTCTGTATTTAAGAAAAGTGCACAACACTGAAGAGTTCAGTGTATTGGACAAGAAAAACTTCACAAATTCATAATTAAAATTATTAATGAGGAGATTACTGATTGAACGGTTGCTCTGCTTTAGCTGTTACCAGACTGGGAAAAATTTCTACAGTTACCTATATAAATTTGAATTATATTCTTGTCTGCTTTCAAGCACATATTTTCTAATCACACATCTGTCTAATCAGTGATGCCACACAAGATTTTATGGTAAGACTGTGGAAAATATATTTCTATATATGTACTAATAATCATCATTGATATTCAACACAGATTTCAAATTTTTAAATAATATTGTTTATTATTATTACTGTTGTTGTTGTTGTTGTTATCAGTGTAATTATGTTCTGAAAATACCATCCTAAAGGTTTCTCATCCCACTTGCAGTAAAAATGGGTTTCTACTTCTGGATTGATTCTTAAAATGAGAAAACAATTATGTTACTAAGAAAAAAGTAAAAACAAAAAAAGGTTTCATGAGTAATGCTAATACCATAACACATTTTTCTAAGAAAATTAATCTATTTTTTTCCTTCTTGTTTTATCAATCTGTAGTTTTATAATAATAGTCTACACATCACATATTCTGAGGAAATGATAGAACTTCCTCTTCTTTCACATCTGGAACATTAGTAAGCTCTATCTCCAAAAAAATACAGTCTAAATAATTTACCACCCTGTTTATTTCAAAGACCTTCCAGAATTAAAGGAAATCTATTTGCATGTTTCTAAAGGCATTGTTCCTTCAGTCTGTGATGTTCATCAGTCAGGTTTGCTGCTTTTGTTTTTGCAATCTAAATAAATATAGTTCAATGGTTTGGAACTCTGTGCTTATCCCAGTGGATTCCTCTATATCTATTGTGTAAGGCAAAACTAGGGGAAACAAATGATGACTAATTTTATGAACACAAGATGATAGAAACAAGTGGAACCTCTACATTCTGTTGCAATCTGCCACTTCTTAACACTTTTGTAAAGCCTAATAATCCAATAGCTCCTGAATCTCTCACAGATAAGTTTGTATTTTCCATTTTCACTCATTTCTAAAATTTCCTTTAACTAATTAATTTATTAGGTATGGCTAGAAATTTGATAAAACACCATTCATTTACTTGTGGTTGGTATTTGCACACAGGTATCCACCAAAAAATAACTCTTGAGTGTAAATTGACACCTAGTTTGCAATAATTTGTTCACAAAATCATGGCCTAAATAAGAAATAAATGTTGAGGTAAGGGAGAAACAACCACCAAGAACCACAGGTTGAAAAGTGAAAGCCAATGGAAATGCAACACATGCTGATAGAAGGTGTTCTAATTCAAATGGGTTACATCTTTTTTCTGATATACTCTAAGTTTTAAAAATATTTGTAAAATTGGAAGAGTTCTGCAAAGCAACTACAGCTTAACTAAAGTAACCTGTACCAATTTCTGTGTAGTCTTTACTTGCTAATGGTTTTCACAGTAAAGCAAACATTTAAGAAGGTTAGTATCTTGAGCGGGGCTTTACATTAATGAGGTTTACCATTTGGTGGAAAATCATACAAAATGTGTTTAGAAGTGTAAACACAGAACCTTAAAATTTCCTGTTATTTCCCATGAATCAGGATGTTCCTGGATATCCTAATAAAAGAGTATTAAAATTCCTTTATACTTGCTTTAAGCAATATATAGGGAAAAAAAGATAATTTGTTTGATGCAAGCTGGATTGTCACCCCACCCCCTACCTGCCCCTCCACTGAAATCAATGTGTCTCTGGGCAGGATCACACCATGCACACTGCAGAACTGAGCCTAAGGCTGTGCAGACAAAACCATGAAAGGCAACACAAAAGTGAAAACAGCTGGGTTTTATTCTGAGTCTGTCCCTTACACTGTGTACAGTAAGGAGAGATAAATTAGCTCCTAAGGATTTTATAGCCTATAAAACACACATCTAAAATAACTAGCCAAATCTCCTTCTGAAGAGCCTCTCCTTCTGCTAACTGTAGAAGTACTAATTTAGGTTAAATGTTTAGATTATAGCATTTCCATTTTTAAAATGGGCAAGTTTGGAAGAGATAAATATTGAATTATTATGTTTTACTATTGAATTGGAGATGGCCACAATTTTACCCAATCTTTTTGTTTGCAATGGCTGTGTATATTTAAATATGTAGCTGCTGCCACCAAGAGAATCGCAGAGTTTCACAATACCACCGAAAACTAAATTCTTTAGGGATTTTTAGATGATATCTGGAGTTCATTGCCATCCTGAAAACCATGTGTAGAAGACAATGTTCACAGACCCCTTGGGAACTCCTTCTCACAGTGATGCCTAATGCAATACTTGTAGTTCATGGGAACTTTTTATTTACAATTAACATATGAAATGTGGTAGCAGAGAGCCACTTTGATCATCATGCATTATAAGTCACCATCAGAGTATTCACAGACATCAGAGTGTTCCAGCTTATAGAGGAAAGGTTTGAAAGACAAAGGGCAAAGTCTGAAATGTCCTTAAAGTTGTGTAGAGCACCAGCGTACAATGAATGAGAAGGGTGGAACCATTTCCTTGAGTGAATTCATGATTTAGCCCCTGAACTTTGGACACTCAGAAGCTCTGAGACTTAAGAGCACAAAAGTGGCAGCAGAAATAGTTAAGATGGGAAGTGATTAAGTCATGAACAATGAGAGGTTGGAAAGTACTGCAACAGGCCATTGGGAAATAATGATTACAGTGTCAGCACTGGACTGCCAGATGTGTTTTCTACTGACTGAAGTGGGACCCAGGATTTCTTTGTTGCAATGCAAGACATTGATAAAAATGTAATATTTGTCTCAATCATTGAACAAAATCTAAATAAAGTCGTGTTGCCACCCACCTTCTTGGTGGAGACATTCCTGCTATAGGTGTTCATGGAAAGCAGCTCATTGGTGCTGAATCAATCAGCAGCCCATGTTCCTCCAAGTAATTCTCCTTGTGTATAGTGAAGCATAGTCCAAATGGTGAACACAAAACAGGATAGTGTGTCTTAGCAACCTGTTTCAAGAAGAAACATACTGAAACTTCACTGTTAAATCGACACAATATTATTAGAAACAGGGGACTCACTCAAGGGAATGTTTCTCAAGACTGAAGCTTGTGCAATCTAAAACTTGGAAAGAGGTTTTGACTGAGCAATCTGCTGACCTTTCTGAGAGATGCTCTTGGTAAATTCTTGTGTGCCAAAGGTACTGGAGATGATTTACTGTGAAGCAAGGCAACGTCTGCTCAAGAGACACCCAAATTTCATGAAAAATATGAATTTGCTATTTTTACAGGACCCTAGGAAAGTTACACATGTGGCATCTCACATTGTACAACCACAAGGCTGTTTCCTATTGAACAATTAAAAACGTTCCATAGATACAAATTAGCATTACAGATGCTATAACGTTACCAGTGTTCAATCAGTGAACATGTTCTAGGCAAAACGCTAAATTAAACATATGCTTATAGGGAATGTTGGATCTGGAGAGGTATCTATGTCATAGTTCTCCAGATGCTCCAAAAGTAATTTCATGGAAACAGACACACACTCTACAATAAAGGCATTGGATAAAGCCTTCTTTTTTGTCCTGTAAATGGAATTTATCTTTCATTTTTCTCACTAGAAGAAGCCACTGTTCACACTCTAGGATTCACCAGTTCAATATTTTACTTTAATGTTGTCATCTCAATAATAATATTCTCAGATGTGACTACATGCATTCTTAGGGAATATCATGTATACTACCACTAGAAAATGTTTTCCTATTATTCAGGTGTCTCTAAATAAAAACTTTGCCTGTAAAAGAAAGTTCTTTAGAATAGATAGCACCACTTAAGCACAGCCATGGCTCTTATGGTAAATCCAGATAGTTCCATCACAGGACATTTCATGAAGCCATGCAATTTTTCTTCTGAATTTTAACACAAGCATATTACATTAAATTAACAAGGAATAGTCCCTGGCTTCATTTCAATGCAAGGACTGTAATACAAACCATTCCTGTTGTTGCCCCCTATACAGGATGGAAACATCTTCACTGTCTGCATCTGCACTGCCTCCCACATACAGTCCTGTTGTGTCCAGCTCACAAGGGCTATGTTTCATCCACGGGAGCAAGAAGAGCTTCCAAGCTGCAGGATCCACACACCCAGTCCCCACTCAGGAGGATGCTGTGGCTGTCCTGTCCCTCCCATCACGATGCTGCTCCCATGGGAAGGCAGCCTGCCTAAGCTGGCTAGATAGGCGTTGCAGCACATTCCTGAGAGATTCAAGATATAAAACAGATAAACAGAATATAAGGGCAGTATAGCCTTTATTCTATTCTCAGTTACCCAGACATTAAACAACACCCGGGCTTCTATTGTGTAGGGATTGTACCTTGATGGGTAGAAGAACAAAGAAATGTGTCAAAACATACAGGAATACTTCTCTTGACAGGTTCACATTTTTTGGAGTGTTAATTAGATAAGCTCAGGTGGCTTTCACTGATTGTTTATCCTTGAGGTTTTCATTGGCCTAAAATTCCATAAACCCAACTACACTTCTATTCATTCATAGATTTTTTTAAATGGGTGAGCTTTGTTTCAAGGTACAGATGTTAGTATAATAAAATACTAACAGATCTCTCAGTATGAATAAACAGGAATCAGTGTTTATTCATGATACAGAGAATTGTGTAGGGAGTTCTCCTCATTAAAATGGTAAACTAAGCCAAACTTAATTACAGCTTGAAAGCCAAAGGGAAGTAT
Source organism: Ploceus nigricollis (assembly GCA_013399945.1). NCBI lineage: Eukaryota > Metazoa > Chordata > Aves > Passeriformes > Ploceidae > Ploceus > Ploceus nigricollis. The sequence goes on from VXBC01008336.1 coordinate 300,207, forward strand.
GTTACTATCTTATCCTGCAGGACACAAGGTAATTTAAAAAAACAGTGGCATGCCAGTGATAAAGTAAACAGAAATACAAAATCAGACTAGGCATTAGTATTTGGCATGCTTCATACCTATAGAAATCCATTTCCATTTCCAGTTACGATTTGCTGGCTTGGCTACTTAAAAAAAAAAAATATAGGTCACTTTTTAAAAGCTATCTGTCCTAAAACACACTTCATGTATCTCCACTTCACAAAACTGGAAAACAAAATGAAACATATATAATATACTTCTTTGCTGTGAGACAACAAAGTTCTAGATTGATGCTTTGCAATGAAACAGAGGGAAAGCCCTTGTAAAGACAATTAAGTTTTCTTCCTTCTAACAAGGAATTAGGAGCAATAAGCTTTCTCTTTTTTCCTTGCATGGTGACAAAAGGCTGTAAAACAAGATACTAAGAAACTGGCCGAGAGGAAATCTTGGCACCCAGGTGTAAAAGCAATAGTACCGACAACTCTGCTGATACTGTGAAAGGCAGAATTTTGAACACATATTTGATTTAGTTAATTTTTTAAATTATCATTTTTTCTGAAGATGCTTCAAATCAGGAGCTGTGCATAGCTTGTCTCTCTTTTTTTTTTTTTAGCAGGAAGACAAATTCCCAGTCTAAGGAAATCCTTCTGCTAAATTTTTAAACAAAAAAGTGCAGTAAGCTGCCTCTGTAAGTTAAAATAATGCACTATATTATTAGAATACTTTTGGTATCTAGCTTTTCCTATTCATTTATTCTCACCCAAAAATACTATTATCTGGCTTAGCTAAGCTGGTATATATGCAGCTAAAATAGCCACAATTTGCAAAGTAGATATCCTTGCAGACAGTATATATTAATAGTTCTAAGACTAGAACAGTCTGCAGTGCTGCCTACCTTTGTACAATGCCACTGTGGTTAGCAAAACCACTCTATAAATAAGCTGTGGGTTCTGTGTTCTCAGCTTTTTCAGCCTCAGGCTGGAAATTAAAGCCTGAAAATCACAGGGAAATACACTAACCAGCCAACACAGGAGAAGAAGCAGGATATTGTGGGTTTTACTGGCACACAAGACAAATAATCTTGTTGTTACCACCTCACTGAAAATTTTAAAAAGACCTAGTTTTATCAAAAGTGTGTAAGATGCTGATTTTTCACCCAAAATGGTTCAGACAAATAAAAGCAACTGGAGTTAACAAGAAACCAATATCCAAGCAGCCTGTGAGTACAGCAATCTATCAAACCCACATAAAACAAACTTTAGGTGTGCATGGTGTCATACAATCACATGACAAAAATAACACACATTTTTATATTCCACAAAATGACACTTTAACCCCACCACTAAAAATAAGGGATCCCTTAAATGAGTGCAGGGGAACCAGAAACCACAACAGCCACCCCTGAATCTGCCACTCTGATTTCCTGGCAGTGGCTGAATATTTCTGTTAAGTCCTTGGAGTTAATCCTAATTAATAACCGTGCTGCAGGTCAGCACTTGGCCAGCTCCCATCAAACAATATTTACATCTCTCTTATCTGGTCATAAATTGTTAAATTTTTATCTATTGGCATACCCAAAGCAATTACCTGCCTGTCACAAAAGTGTGCAGTGCACTGCTAGAGTCATAAAAGGGCTTCTATTATGGTTGCAAAGCTGAGCTGGTAGATGGGGTCTGTAGTCAGAGAGTCTGCCTTTCCTCAGTGAATGGACTGAGTTCTCAATCTTGAGTTTTGCTCTGTGAATGGAACTGAAATTCTCAATCAACCACCCAGACAGATGTTAGCATAATTGTTATCTAACCTGAGCTCTACATCCAGAGCTCTTTAAAAACCACCAGTATCCCTTAGCAGTGAGAATAGTTAGTAGCAAGGGAACCGGACTTTGGTAGATCACTAATTTCAAAGTCCATCTACTAGACTATTAACCTAGGTGACCTAGATTAATAGTCTCTACTAAACTATTAACCTAATTCCAAAGTGCATCTACTAGACTATTAACCTAGGTGGGCACACTTAGGCACATTTTGATGGGAAAACTGCTTAATGCTGCTTCCTTTTCTCCTACTGTCCAAAACCAGAATTCAGTGATAGGTGTTTCTCTTGTTATGCCAGACTTCACTGCTGCCCTGTGCCCAGCAACCACCTGGGCTCGAGTGTCTGCTTTAGACATGTCTCCCTGGTTCTCCTCCATTCAAATTGGAAGGAGGTGCTGCACAGGAACAGGTATTCAGTGGCTGTAATTGATGTGCTGGCAGAACTGACACCCTGCTTTGAAAGTCAGTGTGAATATAAGGAACTTTAAACAATTATTTTAACAGCACAACTTCACTACCAAACTCTTTGACCATTAACAGAGGAACAAATATTGTTTCAGTAGCTAACCTCAATTACTGCACTACACAACTAATAAACCACAAACAACTTCTTTCACAAAAAGCCTTTACCATATGGATCTCTACTTCAGTATCTTTAAAATCCTCCTCACAGAGAAATCAGACCAAATAAGTCTGTCTCACACAGCAAAGAATACAGATATGTGCTATCAGCCTTTCAAGCCCTCCATTCTGCAGGTTTTCAAAAGAATGAGCCACCCTGATTTCCACCTGCAAAAGGTCAGCCCCAGAATGCAAACAATTTCTTTGTGCTGAATGTCTCTCTTTTCTTTCCCTGAACTTGAGTTGACATGAAGTATTTGGCTTAGCTATGTGCGGACTCCAAAGGCCAAGCCCCCTTCTCTCTTCCAAGCATGCTGAGATAAAAAACACAGATAAGATTCATAGTTCCTGTGACTTCTGTACCTGGGAAACATAAAACTTGGGCAGCGCTCAACTTCTTTTGGACATTGTGTATAAAAGCCGGTGGAGACAGAGTACACAAGTGGCAAAACTCGTCTCCAACAAGATTGTATTCTATAGATTCCTGTTGTAGAGGTTTTTAGTGGAGATTTGTATAATATTCAAAGGGAAAAAAACAACACTTTTGATATGAGGCTTTTTTCCTTTCCTTTCTTTCATTCTCATCCATTCTCTACCACTCCAGCTTGAGTTGTGCTGCTTACCTTCTTTTGCTATACTGTCAGCTTTTTTGCAGCCATCAGGACTTGGATGCCCAGAGTACAAATGCTGCCAGGGCTGATAAGAGAGACTGAGTTTGTCAGTGGAAAGAATGGCATAGCCAGCACTGTACTCTTCTGATTCTTTATTTTTTAGTCATAGTTTGCAGATGTTACAGGGACGATAACTTTGTAATATCTTCAAACATTGCACACAGAGAAGGCATGTGGCACTTCTCTGCAAACCAGGAATGTTTGGGCACTGTTACCCACTGCCAAACTGGCTTGTACAGAGCACTTACTAAGCAGCAAATTATTTTGGCTATTAAGGGCTTACTTATTACAAAAACATGCTTTTGTTAATCATGTCAGGCTTCAGCTCTGTTCCTGAATTTTCTTTAATTTTTTGCCCACCGCCCACTCCTTGGTGAGCTCTGGGTAAATGCTCTCATTGTCTATTGTTAATCATTCTTGCCTACATGATGACAGCTGGTTTTTGATCAGTGTCTGAACAAAACCACCTTTTCTGGATGGGTCATGAAATGGGATGGAATATATGAGGCATCTTTCTCCATATTATATTGCCCTCAGCTATGTTCTGTCAGAGGCACTCTGTACTACTGTGTAAACACATTCTCTTTCATGTCACAGTGATCTGGAAATAATGTCTCTGAATGGAACAAAATGGAAAGAAAATACATTTTCTCACAGGCCTGTCTCAAAATGGTATTTTTAAAAATATCAGAATAATCCTCTGTACAACCAGGAAAAGTGAACTTCTTTTCCTTCTGACACCTCTTAGAGGGACAGTTAGACTGCACAGCCCCTGTTCTGCAACTGCATTATTCTGTTGGTTTTTTTTTTTTTTTTAAGATCCCTCCTTGTCAGCCTATCACAAGAGGTCTTCTGATGCAGACTGAGCATTTTCAATTAAATACATCCCAATCACTCTGCAGAATTCCTGGCCCTACAGGTTTCCCTGCTATTTCTACTTGCAACAGTTCTTGGCAGGCTTATGCTTAATCCTGTGAACTCATTGTAGGTAATGGACTCTTCCATGTCCCTTTACACATTAGCTTTCCTTTCAGCATTAACAATCATCATAGGAAACAGAGCACTGAAACCAGTCATCTGCTTCCTATCAATGGGATGGGCAGGCAGCAAGCTAGGAAAAGAGTGATGTTTTTTTTGACCCTACACATACCATTGACCTGCAATCAACTGCAAATCAAGGACTGGGCAAAATATATCTCTACTGGAGCAAGAGAACAAAGATCCTGGTACACTGCTTTTTCCTGAGACTTTGTGGTGATCCCAAAGATGAGTCTACTGTATTTTCAAACTCACTGTGAAAATGCAGGTTGCATCCATTTCATCACATTCAACAAGCAGAGTCTATTTAACTTTCACACTTCTAATAGCTTTTCCTACGAAATGTGCTGAACAGTGCTTTTTCTTATTATACATCAGTTCAAGAAGCAAAGGGTACACCAATGAAGCAAACTAAGTAGCTAAAAAGATCTAATTTACTGTTCCTGAGAATTTGGATACTCATACAATGTCACCAGGATGTGGACTATAAAATTAATTTGAGAGAAAAGGAGAGTCTATCAAAAGTTTTGAATTTTCATGATACAGCTGGAAGTGATGTATACAATATTGTGCAGTACATGCTAACCAGATTTTCAATGGTACAATGGGCACTTATAAAAGCAAATGGGTTCCCTGATATGCTTCACAGGATTAATAAACATGAACTTGACAAAACTGCATTTCATTCCCACACAAAAAAAATGGTAATGAGTTAGACAGATAAAGACAATATAGCACAAAAAGCCCAGTTGTCTTGTCAGAAATTATATATAGAGAAAAACAACCCTGGTCTACCAGGTCTCAGTGTTCAGACAACCACAGTGATACTTTAATATTTATGTCAGAAGGTCCTCAAGAGATGTGTTCTCTAGTCTTTTACTTCTCTTTTACTAGAACATTTGAAGTAAACTAGAAAGTTTATAATTAAAAGAGTTAAACAGATCTAAAATCTTCGGTTAAGGCACCAATACAAACCTGGAGCTGCTGAAATGGAAAACAGAATGAGTCACAATCCAAGAAATGCCTCGGGCTTGCCATTCTCTCAGTATATGCCAATATTCTCTAGTAAACCTGATATTCAAACATTCACAGTGCCCAGCATATGTTTTAGACAGTTACCAACACTAAAACAAAGCATAGATATATATGCACCTTTGCTGTCCTTGTGCTTTGCTGAGACATTTGTTGTCCCTGCTTCCTGGGTGCTTCCTTAGAAGGGCCCCAGGAACATTCTCAGAGCATTTCTTGGCCCAGTATGAGCAGGATTTTCTAGGAACCAGAGCTCATGTCGAGGGAACACTACCTCAAACTGCAAGAGTGGGCTAAGCCTCAGGAGTGGCCTAGAATTCAGAGTATTGCCTGGGCTGTTTTACCATATATAGCCAGGATAAAGTCTTTAAATACTTTGAATTCAAGTCTCTGATTTTGCCCTTATTTCCAAAGGTTCCGTTGGAAAAGGTGGAGCTCTGACTTATTTCAGCTGCATTATCTACAGGTTTCCAACTGGAGGATAGAAATCTTTACATGGAATACTTTCTCAAAGAGAAAAATAAGAGAATCATAGAAAGAGTCATAGAAAAATTATAAATAGACTCAATGAACAAACATGAACACACAAAATAACAAAAACAGCTACAAATTGAAGCAGACTACAGAAAATAAAAGGGGCAGACCTTCAGCTGGTATAAACAGAAGTGCTGATTAATCTTAAAGCTATAATGAATGAGAGAGCATGTGCTAATAAAATAAATGTATTGCTAGCAGTACAAATAAACAGTTTTGAGCTGTTTTCACAAACGCAACAAGACAAAAAACGGAAGGTTAAAATCTATCTGTAGATTACTTTATTCCCTCTGTGCCTGCCAGGAATTTTACATGCAGTTATAGCTGTCTAACTATCAAAAAGACCGAGTGAGAAAATGGAAGAAGTCCAGAGAGTCCAGAAAACAGCAAAAATGATCAGAAAGCTGGAGAGACTGATACATAGTGAGTGACTAAAATAGAAATGAGTTTTTAAGACATTGGCTGTATGACAATTAAAGAGATACAGCAATCTACAGTCTGAAAGCATGAATACAAAAAGAGAGGGACTTTTATGGGAAAATAGAAAGAGAAACTGAATAAAGGGAAAAAAAAAAAGCATTCTGGATTTCCAGAGTAGACTGAACTAGACCTCCAAGCATGGAATGTGTAAAACATCTGCTAGTCTAGGACTAACAATGTTCTCTTCTCCCAAAATTGTCTACAGTAGTCCTCTTAAAAATTTCTTATTCCCGTTCTTAATTCATCTGCATAGTTCAGTGTTCTTTACTACTAAAACAGAGTAGTAGCTACCATCTAGCCCTGGTCAAAAGTTTTTGAAAACAAATCAATCCTTAACCTAGTCCCTGTCCTCTGCTTTGTCTCCTACCACTGCTACCACAAGCACAAACACTGAAGGAAATTTTGAGATGCAAGCACAACATACTTGCTTTCAGCACATGTTGAACTCGCTGGCTGCTGCTAACTCTTTAGAAAAGAGTTTCCTTGTTCCCCTTGGATTTCATAAAAAGACAGACAGAAAGAAAAAGACCACATAGCCTTAGGAAGGACTGGCCTGGAGGGAAAAACCCCAGAAGTAGCCAATTGAAAGTTAATCACAATTGGCTAGACTTTGACTATTGATAATGTACCTCCTCTCTAGAAAGTAACCTTGCATTCTATCTGCTCCAATCTCCTTTCTTGGGATAACGTGGACAGAGCAAACACTGTGATAGACATACATTCATACATATAATGTGCATATATATTATACATACCTGTGTTGTAATACATGGACCAGTTGCACTGACACCACAGGAGCAGGCCAAATCATACTAGAGATGTCTTACAGAGAGAAGGAATGTAACCCAAGTGCACCTCCAAGAATTCTTCAATTACACTTTTTGACTCAAAATAATTAGAAAAAAATAACAGTTCTGTTGTCATCTCTTCTCAGTGTTTTCAAAGTAGGAATTTTTAAAATTAATTTAAATGCATGCCCTTTGAAAAGGTAGCCTGCAAATTCTACATTTATCAGAGGAGCATCCTTTTTCATAAAGAAAGGGTTTTACCTCAGAAATTACTTTACTTACCTAAAGAAGTCAAGATTTAACCAAGCTATCAGACTATAAAAAGATAATAAAGTTAAGTTTAAAAGAAAAAAATCCAAAGACTAGTGTATGTGAAGCACTCCTTGGGCAAGTAAAAGTCAGACCCTTACAAGCCCCAAGTGTAGGAATGGCCAAAGTCTTGGAAAAGAGAAATTCTTTATTCTGTGTACAGCTGACTTATATATATTTCTGACTTTCCAACAGGCCATTTGAAAACTATATGATGAATAAGAATGGAAAATATTTTCTTCTGTATTTTAGGAATAAGAAATAAAAAGTTTTGTAATCTACTTTATGGGTGAGAATGTACTAAACAGCTCAGAGATTTTCAGGGTCATTAACATACTGCAAACAGACCAAAATGAAATCTTAGCAAGAGTAGTTTATCAGACCCTAAGTATTTTTGTAAAGGAACTACAGAAAAGAATGACATAATTCAAGCATAATATGATCACTATTCCTCTTCCGTACACAAAGCATGAAAAGAGCAGAAACTGGTGAAAAGATCAAAGAGATTTTCACATAGAGAGTTGTTAAATAGCAAGTTGAAGAAAACATGTGGAAAACTTAGTGGCAGCAAATCCCTGAAATGTAGCTTAGAAACACAAACGAACCAATTCTAGTCTCAATCTAGTGACTTCCACATTTTTCCAGATGGATGGCTTTTAAAAACAGACCTGAGGAGTATTTGATCCAGCTGCTGAATGGATAGAAATCTGCATCTTCAGAAAAAAAAAATCAGGTTTTGGGTTTTTTTAATATCCAAAGCACTTAAGCTTGTGGTAACCATTGAAGAGTTCAAGAGTTTGATTTTTATCTTTATAAAAGCCATCAGTCAATGACAGCACACTGCTTCACAGCCCCAGTCATCACCTGCTTCCCACCCCCAGCAGCTTCCTGCAAAGCAACACTTCATCAAAGGAAAAAATAATAAAACAATCATTAGCAGAGTCCTAATTAGAACATTCAGCAATCTCCAAAAATTATGGTGTGGTCCAAGGTAAAGGATCCTCCATCACTGACAACTAATGACAGAATGTTTGCAACAAAAACCATCCAAGAAGAGTTACTGCTTTTAAAATGATTTTTCATCAGAATCTGGTTTAACTTGGATGCTCATAGAGAAATCACCTGGCCCTTCCTGCAAACCCCATGAGCACCCAAGCTGTTTCCATATTTCTTCCACAATATCCCTTTTCCTTTTTCATTTCAGTGGGCAAAGAGACCAAGCTCTGATGAGCTTCCAGGTTCTGGTTTCATGCTACACTGCTTTAATGCCTTTTTTTACTCTGCTTATATAAGTAAACAGCCATAAACACTAGGGTTACACATTTTAACAAGTTACCACCAGTCAGCTGAGCAGTAGCAGCTGTTGGACCACCGTGCTGCAAGGCTAAAGCAGATAGTTCTGCTCCCCAGCTCTGGCAGGGCTGGGGCATGAACAGGCTCAGGAGCTGCCATTCAGTGCTGAGTAGCTTTTCATACCCTACATCCCTTTCTCAACCTTTTATAACATGCAGCTGGCCCACTGAGCAGGAACCCCATTAGGGTGTCTTATACTTTGCTTAAATGTTATGCTTAAACACACAGGAAACATTGATTATATCAGCCCCTGTAATGCTGTAAACATTGAAGTGGCCAACATGTCTGGGGAAGTGATCGTCCTGCACTCAGCACTGGCGTGGCCACACCTCAAGTTCTGTGTCCAGTTCTGGGCCCCTCATTACAAGAAGGACATTGAGGTGCTGGAAGATGTCCAAAGAACGAAAACAAAGCTGGTGAGACTTCTTGAGAGTAAGTCCTCTGAGGAGCAGCTGAGAGATTTGGGTGGTTTAGCCTTACCACTCTCTGCAACCATCAGAAAAGAGGCTGTGGCCAGGTAGGAGTCAGCCTCTTCTCCCAGGCAGCCAGAGACAGAACAAGAGGAAATGGCCTCAAGCTGCACCCAGGGGGGTTCACACTGGGCATCAGGAAGAATTTCTTCCCCGAAAATGTGGTCCAGCACTGGAACAGGCTACCCAGGGAGATGGTGGAATTATCATCCCTGGAAGTGTTCAGGAAGTGACTGGATGTGGCACTAAGTGCTATAGTGTAGTTAACGTGGTGGTGCTCAGTCAAAGGCTGGACTCGATCTTGGAGGTCTTTTCCAATCTTAACGATTTAATTAATTAATCTATTATTTAATACATATCATACATACAGACAGCTTCCAAATCCCAACCTGGGGACTTTTCACTACATCACTGCTTATTTCAGCACTCAAATCCGAGTCTCAGTGAATCATTATGAGTTTCACCCGGTAGCATATACCGACATATTAATAACAGCTCCGATGATACATCCCATAAACTGCTGGTAGAAGCAAAATTTTTAAAAAATTGAAAGCTCACAAGAATGAATTATGAAAACACACAGAAAACATTTCCAAACTTCTACTGGTGGGAGAAAAGAAAAGAAAAAAGAAGTATCTAAAAATGTCTGAGCCCTTTGCTGTTCCCCATGGTCTCTCTCTGCTCACTAGGAACCATATTCCCACTGTTGGTATTAAACAGCAAACTCTCTCATCCTTTAGTGGAGACTATTTGAGCACTATTAAGTCATCAAAACAGCAACTCAGGAGACCTCATGGGAGTACTTGCTTTCTTCCTTTCTCATATTAGAAATCAGAAGCTATTCTGAAAGCTACTATAAACATCTCTATTGCCACTAATTTAGCTTGACTAAAAAAGACCCAGAAAGTCCTAAAATCATTTCCACAACCAGTTTTTGGCCTGAACGTACTTATCATGTCAACTCTATTCTGACTCTCAAAGCAGCTTTCACCTCAACACATATAAAACCAATGTTCATAGAAGCATTTGGCTAAATTTAGCAGCAATGGATATAATTCAGCACATTAAATATAAATTTTTATCTATGGCTTACATTTATTTGCATTGATTGGCCACTGAAAACAGTGAATTTTACACTCCACAGGACAAAAAAATGACAATAAAAGCAATGCAGCATAAGAGAGTTTCCATACACAGAGACAGGATCTCATTATCCTTCTAATGGACCAAGTCAAAGGTCACTGCTTCAGTGGTGACAAAGTAGTATATATATGATTTACACACTTTTTCCAGAAGTCACCCATCAGGTTTTCCTATGCAAACTCCTGAAACATGCAATTTATTTGATTTTTTTAATTTTTTTTTTAGCTTATACAGATATGGCTATATCAAGGCAATGTGTTAGCATTTGCACTTTAAACCTCTCTATGTGTCAAATCTGAATATTTAAGCTGCCCACTGTGTAAATAAGAAAATGTAGCTTCTAATCAATATCTTTAATTTGCAAGGCCCTTCATGGTTGGTTTCATTTTAACACATCTCACATATCCCTGAATGCCACACAAATTTCTCAGTTTTCTACAACTGCTTCCTTCAAATGGATTTATATCCAGGCATAAACTTATCAGAAGGAAAATTGGGAAAAGAAATTGCAACTTTTCCACTAACATTGCCTGGTTCTTGAAATCTCAGCTGTGCAGCTGCCTCTCCCTTCCATCCATGCTGCACGGCCAGGGGATGGTTGCAGCCAGTGGTTTTACACCTCACTTCTAATGTAAACAAATACTGAGAGCCCATCTGAACTTTTGTATCCCAGCATACTGCCTATCTGTGAAATGGTAGCAACAGAAATTCCCCAGGTATGTCATAGAGATATGAGGGTAAAATAAAAGATTCTTTTCACGGCTCCTCTGAAATCATTAAGATTTTCAATACTGATCTTGAAAAGAAAATAACATATTTGAAGTACACATCTGTTAAAATCCCAATAAAACTACAAGAGAAATTAATAGGACTCCTTGTAATTTATCTCTTTGAAAATGTGTTTTTTGTATTATAATCATTATATGGTACTTTTACATTAAACTACAAATATTTTTAAAACGGAAAAGAGAAAAAAACAGGAAAAGGATACCCTGAGAGCTGAACTCATCCTGACAAGCAAAATAGAATAGATGAGACCCAACTGGCCATTGTCTATGGCCTTCTTGCAAAGACAGGCACTTTCTCAAATGCTAAGTAAAATTGTGAAAGCTGTTGCCAAAAGATACATAATTGACATGCCTGCCCTGGTCAAGAAAGATGGTTTGTATCTGTTGATAAAATGCTACAATAATCAAAGTAATCAAAGTAATACTCAAAGCTTAAACAAGAACATCCTTATCAAACAAATATAGAATTAAATGGACATCACATTTTTCAATAAAATTACACATTAGTTAGAGTCTAAATGTACCATTTTTTTTCAAGGACAGATATGAAAATTTTTTAATTGAGATCTTCGCTCTCCAAAAATCTGTTTGTGAACTGAGATGTTTCACCTTATGCTGCACTTCACACCTCAGAGGAATTGCAGTGAACATGCAATATAATCCTTCTCCAAAACAGTTCATAAAAGCCTTTTCCAACAATGTGTATGAAAACAGTAATAAAACTACTGAGCCTACCACAGCCTTGCCTGCTTTTTTGGATACCCCATCTATATGTCTGCATCCATTGTTCATCCCTGGGCCTATACTTTTGATTATAAGGTTTTTGGGAGACTATTTGTTCAATAACTGTGTACTCTGTATCACAATACATTCTGAGAGACTCTTCTAATACAAAGAATGCATAATAATGAACAATGCCACCATCTAACTTGTTAAAAACAAAGCAGCAAAAGGTGTAATGGTTAGAAAATGGAGATATATTTCTTCAACAGCTGATGTTACCTTCAAGCAGAAGTTTAGGACATAAAGAACTACACCTGGGACAAAGCATGGAAACACTCACATACATATGAATTTTGTGTCACATGATAGAATTCCTTGGCTGTTTACCAACACAGAAATTTAAAAAAAAAAAAAAATCTGTCCAAAGGTTATTAGAGAATATCATATAAGATTGGAGAAGATTTGCACCCTGCTAATGGTCATTTTTCTCTACTCTTACTTTTGTACTTCAAAGTGTTCTCTCCAGCCATGCTGGCAGAAAGCTGGTGTCCCTGAACATGGATACTGGAAAAATCCTCCTTACTGAACATTGTATATACCTCCTTTTATTCTGTGCATTTGCCAGGGATTATAACTTGATGCTGCTCTGACTTTACTCTCAACCTCACTTGATAAGTCATATACAAATATTTTCCAAAATAACTACCAAAGTTATTGAAGACACCTCAGTCTTCAGTCATATGCAGACTTGAGCTTTTATTGCCTTTAAATAGGCTTTCCATGAAAAACATTATTCTTTCAGGAGCAATTGCATCACCACTTTATTTCAAATCCGCAGAGATTACAAAGGTAAACTCTTGGTTTTTCCATGGTGCTTTCTCAATGTTTATCAATTAATACAATAACAGATTTCAAAAATTATAACAACATCAACAAGAAAGTGCTATTTGCTTTTTATAGATGCAGCTGATACTGCAAGCCCACTCTCCAGTGGCAGACTGTGATTTGGGAGATCTTTCAAGAAGAACCACTCCCTAGCTTTCAGCAAAGCCAGAACTGAGCAATAAAGCTACGGACTTGCAGCTCCAGCTCGTTGGGTTGAGTGAGATGCAGCAGGAGGGGTTGGGAAATAGACAGAGCTGTTTAAAAGCAGGTCCCAGGTTGTGCACATGCAGCTGATCCATGCCTCTAGTGAGGGGAGAAGTAGGAAATAGTTGGTACAAACCAGTATGGTCTGACTTCTGTAACTAAAGAGAGAGTTTGGGAGCCTGTGTTGCTGGCTCCTACCTTGCTTTTCAGCAGTATCAAATCCAAATTTCTGTGCCTAACCCAAGCAGCTCCCAGAAACGTGATGAATGCCTTTGGGCTGCACTCAAGTCCCTGTATCAATAGGCCAAAAAAATAACAGTTGCTGGACAGAAGCACCCTGAAGGGTAGGGCTGAACCTCGACTCTAATTGTTTTTAATTCTTCTCACACATGGAGCAAAGATTAATGGAAGAAGGCAGGAGGGGTGAGGGGAAGCAGGGTAGAAATGCAGCTCATAAATATGTCTTGAGTCATCACACTGTTTCTTTGCTTGTCTTTGAACATACTGTAAACTCATATTTGCAGGCTTTTTAGGCCTAGTCCAAAACATTACGTGAGATCAGTATCACTAAGCTCACTAATATGGGAGAAAAAACCCATCAGTATGAGTTACACATAGATGCAAAGCTTTTCTGCAGAAGTTTCTGACAAGAACAATGCAGTATGAACCAGAGCATTGTAACAGGTGACATCCTACCCAAATTTTGCATAGTTGTTTTTATATCACTTTCTTGTGAGCTTTTTAAAGCTTAAAGCTCTCCTTAACTTGTGGTGAAAATTAAAGGAAGTTAAAATTAGCAACTTCCTCTCTAATTTAACAGGTCTGGATGATTGATTAGTAATATCACTTCTGTCCGAGACTGACAGGTGACTGTGGTTATTGAATGCAGCAAGAATGAACTGGCAGCTCATGAGATCACTCTGCATATCAATAGGATCAGGTACTTTTAGCAGTCATTATAATAGTTTTGTGACTTTATACAGATCACTCTTAGGTTTAAAACGTTCTCAAATAAAATAGAGGAAATAATTTGTATGGACTGAAGCTAAAACTCAAAGAAGGCATGAAAATACTTGTAATGGCAGATGCAGTATTTTATTGCAGCAAAAATTAGGCAGTTTAAGCAGCACGAGTCAAGTAAATCCCCTTGGAGTGTGACAGGCCAGTGGGGCTGGACACGGGGACCTCGGTGGGCAGTGGCTCCCCACCTCTCCTCCCCGCTTCTTCCCCTGTTTCTCCTACAGCTGCAAAGGGGCCACAGGCACGGCCCAGCATGGCCCAGAGCACAATCCCCTCCGCTTTTTGTTCCTGCTGCCTGTTGTTGCGATGCCACAAGCACTGACCAAGGCCAGTCGGGCGCGAGGCCGCGGTGACAGCCGGGCACTGCAGACGAACGGGGAAACCCAGNCTCGGCGAGGGGGGTCCCCCGCGGGCTCCCCGCGCCCCAGTTCCCGTGACGGTAGAGCCTCCTCTTGTTCCAGCTGGGGTTCGAGGATGTGATTGCGGAGCCCGAGCTCACCCACTCCTTCGACAAGGTCTGGATCTGCAGCCACGCTCTGTTTGAGCTCAGCAAGTACGTGATCTACAAGGTCCTGACTCTTGTCCTCGCCATACCGATGGCCCTGGTTGTGGGGATCGTCTTCGCGACGCTCAGCTGCCTCCACATCTGGTAAGGGCGTGCTGTGTCCGGGCTCTGCCGACAGCTCCGCAGAACTCCTCTCCTCTAGCATTCATTACTGCCCAACCACCGGTCGCCGGCTTTACACCGGTAGCCAGATCAGCTAATATCAACTGCTTTATTTCTAAAGGGACAGAAAAGGAAACTATGTTTTCTCTGTGATTCAGTTCCCTGCCTTGGTTTTACCAGCGGTCTGTCATGACTATGTAAGTTCCTTGGGGCAGAGAGCCTGTATACCTGCTTAGAAAGCAGCTACAGCAATGCATTCCAGCCTTGGCTGGCTTCTGGAGTGACAATAGTGACTGAATTTGTTTTCTAGACTGAAGTGCAGAATTTGTTCAAACCTGTATTTTAAATGAATTATCTAGGCAGAAGTATTAGTAACACTTGAAGTTATTACTAACTTCTTTGTACCGTTACCTCTTTCATTTTTTCCTCACAGACTGAAGAAAGCTTTTGAGGGCCCAGCTGGCTCTGTGTTACTGCCATAAAATGTAATGTCAGTGCCTTGCATCTGGTGCATAGCTATCTCTAGATGCAGTGCTCTAAAGCCCTTCCACCAAAGCTAAAAACCCTGCTGAGCTCAGGAAAGCTGCTTCTGGCCATGGCACAAGGTCACAGGCGAATACACCGGCTGTGCAAGTCACACCAAACCTGTGTACTTTAAGCATAATATGCTCACAAACTATCATGAAGAGTACTTTGAGACCAGAAAGGGAGATGATGGTGGAGAAGGAAGAAAGGCAGGGAGAATAATGAAATTGAGGAAAGAACTGACAATCCAAAAGGCTATAGAGGAAGGGATGAATTCAGATTATTGACGTTATTTCTGCAGACCAGGATTTTCCGTATATATGAGTTTTGGACAAAGTCTAATTTGATTTGGGTAACACTAGAATCCTTTTCCTTTTATCAACGAAAACAGCATAAAGAAACTGGAAGTGAACTCAAAACCCTAGGAATACATTGATTATCTGAACTTGTGGTGGCAATCTTGTGGGTGCAGATTTCAGTTTTTGAGAGTACAATGGAAGCTTGTGTTGATGACATTGTCAAGCTACTTTGAAAACTGATTAACTTGAATTTTGGAACATAGTGTTTGCATAATATCCAAAGGAGTTGCAGTGCAGTTTAGGGATGCCCACTTGCTATATCTCTTGTTCCCAAATTGTTACAAACAAACAGTTCATAGGCGTAGTGTTGCCCAGATTTTTAGATTTGTCAGCTGTCACTCTGCCATAGTGTGCAGTGTAACTGCAAAAGGATATGGTGAGTTTAGGTTTCCAGTAGTGAAATATATGTGGAAAAATTCATCAATGCCAAATTTATTAAAACTGTAGTACTTTTTTTGTGCTTCAGAAGGATCCTGTATCTGGATTTCACAGACTGGATACAGGGTTTCACTGATCCAGGACACAGAGGTCAGTTACTATTTATGCACATAGTCCCTAGTGACTATCTCAGGAACTATGGGTTCTCAGTACATGTGAAATAGGACTGTCTGAATGTTGCACTTCACTTGAAAAGTTTCTCTTGACTTTCTGTGAACACACTTGCTTCCCCAACAAATCATTTTCTTTGCCCAGGTTCACTGTCAACATAGAATTGATCTTTTGTTTTGATCTTCTTTGCACCTCACATGGATGTGAAAGAATCATATAACTCAGTAGTGCTATCTGCATCCCCTTGGACTCCATCCAGTGCCACCATCCAAAGGCAATACTGCCTCATAGTCCCACAAACTCCCACAAACAAGCTGGATTTGTTCCAACACAAAGGCGGAACACACTGAGACTAAGTTGGCATCTCTAAGTTGGCACCTCTTCGTGTTCCAGATACCATGCGAGTGAGGAGTTCAACGTTGCTGCATCTGAGAGGGTAGTGCAAAAGCAGTGAACGCTTAGAGGCCCTAAGTACAGGGTACTAGTTCGCTTGTAGGCCCGTTGGGTCTGAAAAAAAAAGTAACTCCTTGTTTTGTACATGAAAGAAAGGGAATTCCATTATAACTCTGTCTTCAGCTGTTTAAATGTCATGGGAAGACCCTGGGGCAAACCCTCCCAGAAGCCTGCCACTCAGTCTCTGTGCTTCACTTTTGCGGGGCTAAATTAAAAAGTGTTCCAATAACTTCTGGAGGTGCTCAAGCAGAAAGCTCTGTTGATGTCACACATGTTGTTGCAGTTTCATCAGCATGTTAAAAATCCACATAAGTCTAACTCAGCACTTCTCACACTCAAGGGCACCTTGTGAATTGCCCCCATCACACCTCATAGTAAATGTTGTCTTTCACTTGCAAAAAGAAAGCTAAGTAAGAAATATATAGTAATACACTTAATTTTCATTTTTGACCACAAAGATGGAGCATATTGTGTTCCCAGACTGGCTGCTTGAGCAGAATCTGGTTTCACACGACCTGGTAAAAGATACTGATGGGTTGAAACTGGGGCAGCTAGCAGGCTGGTAATCCACATACAAGCCAGTTCAAGGAAGTCAACTTCACATTTTTCCTTTACTGATGACTGTTGTTCTCACCCGAGTATAACTGGCCACACTGAGTTGTAACATCTTTCTGTGAAACTAGCAAGCTTTTAAATCTGTCCTCAGATTGTAGCTCTTAAGGTTATTGATTTTTGAACATGAGCAGAACACTTCTGGTTTTTCAGGCGGTTCATGCAAAATTGTTATATTTCTTGCAGGTCAGTGACTGATTCTTGTTACAAGCCACATGTTTGCCACCTCTTGGAAATTAACATTTGAATTTCATATATGCTTTTTTGTAGTCTTATCAGAATAGCGTTCTGGTACATTGCATATTTACGCCGAGTCAGTGATCCATAACTTGAGTCTTGGATCTGAGGTGGGCTCACTTAGCTCTATACATCATTGACTAAAGCAGTAGGTATCCACAGCACTTCTCCATTTGAGCTTCCATTCACAGTGCTGAGATAGAGCCAGGGACTTACATGAAAAGCAGATATGGACATGCATTATTTCTTACCTTTTTGTATTCTACAACTTCATTTACATAACTACTGCTATCATACTCAACCCTAAAACCATGTCCCTACTGACTGCTTGAAATGGAAATAAATTACACTACAGCTAGGAAGGCCTACCTTATAATCTGGTGGTGCTGCCATGATGCCTCTTCTTTGTTGTCCAGTACATATCCCTTGGTTTAGGGAAAGGATGTACATGGATGTTGTCTTACTTCTTTTGTAGTAGTTTTATCTTTTCCAGTCTATCCAGTCCTGGAATACATAATATTTGATTTTAATGCACTTCAAATTCTGTGTATGAGTTGTGAAAGGCTTTGGTGGTTATCCATTGCCTCACTTGTCCCAATGGTTAATGGCATGCAACAAGAAGCTGTACAACTGCTAGGTAATTTTTAGCCATCTTTTCACAATGCTTGCTTGTATTGTAGAGCTATACAAGACTTTTAATTCACAATCATGATGTAATACATGGAATTAGGTAATTTAAGTACAGAAACATAGAGCATTTGAAAAATAGTATTAAGACATGTCAGAGATTCCATTTTGAAAAACATTACGGGAGAAAGTGTGATTCTTCACTTTGAAGCCAGAATCTGAATTAATGGTGCATGACTACTCCAACATTGTTGCCCAAATCTTGAAAAGTTGATTCTCATTTTCAGTGGGAATTAAACTGTGCTTTGCCATTTCCAAGAGGTGCTTGGTTCTTGATAGTGTTCGTTCAGGGCTTAGCAAGAAGAAAAAGTAACATGAGCAAAAGTGAGAAACATTGAGGGGTATAATTTTGTAGATGCCATGCCTTGAACAGAATAAAGAGGAAATAGGATAGGAGGGAGAAAATGGGTAATTGGCGCTTTTCAGTTCAATAGTTCCCAAAAGACACGATTCATCCCACTTGGTCAAAGGAGGAGTATTTTATAATATATATACATAGCAAGATTCAATTAGGTCATATAGGTATCTTAGATGACAAATTCAACAGACCTTTCATTTTCTTCCCAATGCTGTACTACATGGTAACACTAGTAGTACCAATATGGCATCAGTGTTGATATCCTTGGGATATGCTACTTGAATTTTACTGTTAGACGTTACTCAAGCAGGTAGCTACCATGTCTGTAAACAAAAGTGCAGACTGGGCTAAATCCACAGCAAAGGACAGGTACATTATATCTGTCAGGTCACAAAAACAAATACATAGCTTCTCATGGCATTTGATTATTTATTTTTAAGTGTGACTGGTCACTCCACGGAAAGCACATTGCACCCTCTGATAACCTGGAAATATTGCACTGTCAGATGAGGTATCCTGTGCAGAAGGGGATGCAGACTTGTACACATGTAAATACACACTGACATAAGTTAAAACTTAGAAAATACCTTTTATGACTCTCATTGGTGTAAAGGATTTTCCTCTCTGACGAAAGAGGTTTGAGTAATTGTTCTATAAGTAGATGGACTTTTTTTTTAAATTGAAAGTTATTTATATTAATTAGCTTTGGTTGCTATTATGCCTCATGTATCGTCCTATGGATTTAGCCTACATTGGGTTTTGCATGCATTTACCATAAATAAAAAAAATTAATAACAAGTGCTAAAAGATCATAAAACATTACCAAAAGAGTTTAATGTTTATTTTCCTTAAGATTATCAACATGGGTTGAGTTCCAGTACTGTGTGAATGACCTCTACAGCAATTTCAAGTACTATGGTCACTGCTTCTCCAGCCTTCTACATCCTTCTGTGAATCTTCTGCATACTGATTTGTTTCATTTGTATTTTGTGTGATCCTGTCAACAGAGGATCCAAAAGAAATGTTGTCTTTTCTGCTTCTCTCCAATTCAGTTAGATTTTAAAAAAATCAGACCAAATTAATTATAGATGGTATCAAAGGATGGTATGATTGTCCTTATAAGCTGTCTGAAATGGAAAAGAAGTGAAGTCAGCACAAATGGAATAGCCATTTCTGGTGCTTTCCCTGTGTTGCTTGGAAAAATAGCAATTTTTTTTCCCTTTGTATTATTGATGTTTATCAGCTTTATTCTAACAGGTTAAGGCCTAATTTTTTACTCTATAAACTATCTATTCTATATGCAGTGACATTATAGGTGGTTATAAACACATGGTTTACAGGGTTCAGTTTAAAACTAGAGGCACAATTTTCCAGTAATGCTCACAGTCCTATATGGGGTGTTTCAGCAGAGACAAAAGAGAAGGTTTTAGAAAAACTATTCTTGTTTAAATCCATCTGGGCTAGCTTTGAGTAGAGCATTGATGTACTAGTATATGGCTTACATTATAGGACAAAAGCTGTTAGATAAACACTGAAAGTAATTAATTTTGATTCTGTATGTTTCTAACCTTCAAAATTTTTTAAACATGGTAGGTTTTTTCCTACTTTGTTAATCTGAGGAGTATGCATTGTAAATACACAACACCTTTTTTTTTCAAACTTATGATGAAATATTAAATTAGGTATTTTCTGTCATTCTAATCAAAGTCAGTGAAGTTTCTGCAGTGGAATTATGCAAATGCAAGACTGGGAACTTAAATTTTGAATGCCACAGTAAAGTAGAACAGAGTTTATTATCATTGTCAAAAGAATCTATAGCTTCTTTTACCTAATTTAGGAAGTAAACATGTTCAGTATACCAGAGAGATTTTTTTTTAAATCTTGCGCTAGTAGAACTTCAGTATTATTTATGTATACATTTAGTTTGTCTGCACCCAAGTAAGAACAGCTTAGGGAAATGACCAGAGGTTTAGGCCAGTAAATGATTAAGGAAGAAGAAAAACTTAAAATATTGTGGTCAGTTGTCATGTATCCACTGGCCCTCCTGAGCTGCCCATATGTGCACTTCTGGCTCTCCTCCACTGTTGGCATGCTTGGCTCGAGCCACCAGTAATGACATTGCTTTGGAGTTGGCACACATGGAGAGCAATCCCCAGATGCTTACCAAAGCTCAGGAGATGAAAGCACAGTACTTTCTAGTATGCACCCTGGGTGAATAAAAAGATCTTATCCCCTGACAAGGAGTTCTGACCATATTCTAATATTAATTTCTCACTCACAGATTAAGAACTTTACAGGATCGACCCATTTTTCTGAGATGTGGCGTGTACCTGTATTGTAATAATCTAATGTAACTGGATATTGCCTCCCTGTTTCTGTTTTACTGTAGCATCTTGTAACAGGAATGGGTAGGAATGAGACACCAATGGTGTGATGTGCATGTGTGCCTGCGCACTTGTGTGTGCCTGCAAAACAGACAGATAAAAGAAACACCAGACGAGGTAGCAGAGCAAGAACAGATTGTAAAGGGTGCTGTTCCTAGTAAATCAAACTGGGGAACATGGTGTTTCTGTCAACCCCTAAAGACCCACATTCACATATGACCACAGCACAAGTGAGTCATTAGGAGATGACTGCTCTTCAGCCACAGTGGGTGGCCGCAGGGCTATGGCAGATCATGTACACCAGCCCTGCCAGGAGCAGAGAGAGACAGCAAAAGTTCATAATTCTAAATGGCATGTAAAGAAATTGCCAGTTAGTAAACAGAGACACAATGAAAAGAAAGCCAATGTCTACTCACTCATGTTGCATACAAATGATTCTGGCCAGCAGACCACATGCATATATGCAGGTGTGAGGCCTTGAGCAAACAAAATTGATGGAGAATGACTGCAAGAGAGTAGAGTCAACTTGCTTAAATATTTATATTATAAAGTTATAGAAGGTAAAGAACCACTTCTCTTCCATAAGATGTCACACTTGTGTTTCATTATCCTGATTTCCCCATGCTGTAGCAGCACCAATCTTCAAATTTTTCATTTTATCTTTTACAGGGTTGTGGTGCCTTTTGTGAAAACCTGTCTCATGGTCCTGCCTTCAGTGCAAACTGTATGGAAGAGCCTGACAGATGTTTTTGTTGTACCATTCTTTCAGAGCCTGGGCCGGTGCTTTGCCATGGTTAATATACGCCTGGACCAAGAGTAAACATCAGAGATGTGACACTGCTGTAGTTGTAGCTGGTGTTATACTTCTTTGCTAACCTAACATACAAGCACTTACCATTCATTCCAAACTGTTAAATTACAATGGCTGGTTTAAGTGGGAACATGCTGTTTTTATTAAAACTCATTTATTGTCAGGGAGATCCATTTAAGAATTAGTAGGCAGTTTTCATAGCTCACTATTTTAACAACAGAGTGATCGTGGAGTATATTGGCAACACTTTATTTTAATGGTAGGCTGATTGTTAGATTACAGGAGAATTCTCATGGAGGACTAAAAGCCCCCACAGTGATAATGATTGGTGTTCTTACTATAAATAAATAAATGAATAGGCTGTGATACCTTAGACAAAACTGATCTCTAGGGTTTCACACTGACTTTACTGCAGTTCCACCAGGGATCATTTTTGGCCTCGCTGTGCAGAATGATAAACCCAGTCCTCTGTTATCAGCAGTTAAAGTGAATGTGACTCATTGCATAAACATACAGGGAAAAGAACTGTTGTGTAATTCTCCTATATNCTGTATATTTTATTTAATGAGAGATTAACTTTGCTGTATATTTTGTACCTTTGTAAATGACAGTTGATCAGGTTTCTGAAGCATAGTTTCTCTAGTATTTGAATTCTAACCAACTTATTAAGCAGCAAGAGTGAGACACTGCAAAAATTATTTTAGATAACTAAAATTTCCTTTTCTAAATTAAGTAGGTTTTCAATGTTGCTGTGCAATTCTAATATATTAATTATATATGATTAAAAGCAAAGATTATAAGTGTTTTTGTACACAATTATGCAAAAGACTTGGAAATATATGTTTATGAGAAATGGTTTTTATTAAAAATTGGGTGTAATAAATGCTACCCTGCCTATTTCTGTATATTATTGGTGTGAACATTGTGACACTTAAAGTGATAGACACTATGCTAGCACTTTAACTAGGTAGCAAGCTCTTACAGAAGGCAAATGACTGTACTTGGTATCCTTGTCTAATTCTCCTGACCCATTGACTTGACTCTCTCTGTTGCTTATTTACTATTTCAAAGCCTAACCCCTGAAAAAGACCCTTCTTTCTTCTGCACCTAATATGACTTTTTAAACCAGAGTAACAGAAAATGTGCAGAGGTACATTAAATTACATTAGCCTTCTGGTGGGCTTATGCTGCTGTTTTATTTAAATACAGATGGTAAGTTGCAATTGTAAAATGTTTGTATGATTTAGAATGTTATTTTCTAAAATGTCTCAAATTTCTTATCAAACAAGAAGTATCTAATAAAATAACAAAATGTCTGCTGTTTCCCATTTTCAACTTCATTTATTTTCAAATTTTTCAGCTTTTAAACAAAGTCTTAAAATGCCAAACACCATAGAATACTGTGCAGTTCTTCCAAAATATCTAAGAGGTAAGGAAATGGATGAGTATCAGTATAGTTCCCCTATTATCAACTGCATTTAATGTATTTATAGTAGAAAATTACATATCTCTTTGTGCAACTAAGCCCATACAGAATGATTGCTATCTCTGCAGAATTTCAGCAACATTCAACATAATGCTTCATTCTTTTTACAGGCACACACTTTCTTTACAGATGAGCTGCAGAATTTTCCTTTTCTTGTCTGTTGGCCTATTAAAGCTACCTGGATATTCTTTGTATATTAAGAACATCTTTGTATATTAAAAGTATTTTTAGCATTTGTGCCATTTAGAGAGGGATTCATACGGCTTTAAAAAACTGGATCTTAATGATTAGTGCCCATGGAAACTGCTCCTGTTCTTTTTTATTCTGCAAGAAGTGAGCTTGTTTTTCAGATGTGTTCTTCAAAATACCTTTCTTGTGTTAAAAATGGAAATAACTCTTTTGAAAATAAAAATTGGCCAGGCTAGGCTTGAACTCTTTTGAGAGTTATTTTCTTTTACAGCATCCAAGGACATTTACAAAGATATTTTCCACTGAAAAATATCCTCTTGATGAATTCATTTAAAAGAGAAAAAGAAAATAAATCAATCAGTACTAGTTCTTTTGTCTAAAAGGAGCCCTATAAAAGCCTAAGCTTTGAAGGAACCCAAGTCTGCATTTTAAGTTTGGAGAATGAGGCCATTCCCCAGAGAAAGATGTATCACTTTATGGTATGCATTCCTGGACATATGCATTCTTAAATAGCTTACTGAAGTCAACTGGCTCTAGCTACCATAATTAAGTAGAATGGTTTGGTTCGTTCTTATTTTGATTTAGGCTTGTCATTGATTAGTTCTTTTCACCATTTCTCTAGCTGCTATAAGACTCAAGCAAGCTTGTAATTAAAGCTCTTAGTTTCTTAGATATTTATAGCAATATCTTTCTCTGGAACAGGTGTGCCTTTACTATAAGAAAATAAAAAGTGCACTCTCAGACTTTGGGTAAAATATTAGATGCTTGGCAAATACTCCTCCTTTGTCTATAAAAGGAGTGGAAGGAAGTAGAAATACTTACAGACTCTCCAATACTCAGGTGTGAATCTGCCCTAGGCAACTCTGGCTGGCAAGTATCTCAGGGTTTTATGGTTCTGACATACATCCTGAAGGTCTGGCACAGCTTGTACTGTGAATACCTTACAGCACTGTTGGACAACAGGGACTGAATGGGAACTGTCTCTGAACTGTGCTCTTCAATGTAGGAGCAGGTTTGTCTCCAATTTGTTTGAAAGGTGGACAAACCGTCCCAGCTGATCCCTTAAAAGCAACTTACAAATGAGAATTTAGGCAAGGGAGTCCAGAAACTGAGTCTCATTGTCTGCAACAAATGTAAGAAATTTACACCCGATTCAGATTGCTTTGATGAATCTTCGTGTCTATGGAATGGGGAAAATGTTATTGCTTGTAACAAGAGTAGAGCTATTAGAGATAATAAGTGTGAGGTGTTACGATTTCAGCCTGTCTCTTGTTACTGCAGGCCTTAGGTCTATAACCATGAGCTGGAAACTCAGTTCTGACTTGCAAAATATTTAAGCATTTTGTTTTTCATGAAGATCACAACTAACATACAGAACTCGCGCTGGATTTGTGTTTATGGACTTCTTAATTTTAATTCACAGAGAAGTTTAACCTGCCTACTTACGAGAGCTGTTTCCTAAAATGCTCCTAATCTGATTCTGGAACTTTTATATTTGTGTCTTATATTTCACCACCCTAGTAGTTCACCATATAAATTGAAACAAATTCCTAACAGAAACTTTGATGTATTAGTAAATGAAGAGCCTGTTGCCACCTATCCAAAAAGTTCACTTAAGCATTCACTGACTAAAAAGTTCAGAACATCCCTGCAGCTCTGGGACCTCAGACCACACACTCGTATAAAGTGGAAGCCAAAGAATGATAAGTCCTTTATTTTTACAGGGTGTGATCATTCCCCCACCTGCAGAGATAAAACTATTGCTGTTATTAACTCTTTTAAAAAAACATGGAAAAATACATCTGTTTGGGTTTTTTTAAAATAAAAATGCAAATGGAACAAGGTCAAACACCAGACACTTTACTAATGTTGTCTGTTGTCTATGCTCATGAAAATTAGAGTTGAAGGCCTCCAGAGATACTGAACCAGCAGTTAGGCATTAAAATTGGAGAGTCTTTCTTCATGCAGGGATTTACAAATTAGGCTAATTAATAAAGGCTAACTGTATCTTGGTGGCACTAATCTTCCTCAGCTTATTGTAACAAAAGGAAAACGTCTTGTGAGAGGCAATTCGGAGGAGCTAAGATAGGTTCCTGCTTTGAATCATGCTCCAGAGAAAATAGTCTTTACTGATTATTGCAAAATATTGAGCTGAGCTTGGCTTGGCTTCTTTGCTCTGCTACATAAAAAGTTGTATTTGCTGCAGAAATTGGGAAGGCCAATGGAAGCAACTACAGTTTCATAAGAGTAGTGAGGCAAGTTCTTCTCTACACCCTTCTCTCACAACTTGATGCCAGGGGTGAGTGTCACCTGTGTTAGACATTCAGTTTCGGCTGTTGCATAGCTTCCCCTTCCAACTGCAAGTGGGAGAAAGAAGGACTCCTTCACATAGCACTGAATCAGACCCTACTTAAGACACTCAGATGGGATAAAATATAGAGATTCACTTTTATTTTAAACATTAAGGGAATCTTGTCTATTTTTCCAACAGTCTCAGCTCAATAAGAGCTGCCTTTTCACCCCATGTACCTGATTTTGCTTTTTTATTTTACACTATTAGAGCTATCACAATGATACAACTATCAGCTAGGGCCATCCTACATAAGCCTTAAGAAGTGGATAGTGGAGTCCCATTAATGAGACAAGTTTTCACAGTCTGACACTTTCTATAAAACACATGAACATTTAATAATACAGTAGAACTTGAAGAATGGTACAGAACAGCATTGACATAGACCACTGTTCATGGTCCAGCTCAGTTTTCAAGGTATTTGATACTGAAAAGCATTGAGAAAAGAGGGACTTGGTTTGCACAGGGTCTTACAGAAAGCTTTCGATCTATTTGCCTCCCCAGTCAAGGCAGTTACAAGCTATCTTGATAAAGACCTACACGGGCTAGCTCTAATAAAAGACTGAGATGAGAAAAAGTCATGCATTTTGATCCGCAACTGTAATCCCTGCCCAGCTGCCACCCACCAGGAACATGTCTGAACTCAGAAGGCACCTCCCTTTCCCATAACCCCCCACAATACCTGCAGTTTTACTTTTGTCATGCCCAGAACTGCCCTTATTTGAGTAACTTGGCATCTTACTCATCTAAGCCCAGTCAGAACCCCAAGAGAAGGGGGGCCTTAGACTCCTCAAAATACACTTAACTGCGTATCTGCAGAAGAAGGTACTTCCCAAGATATGCTTTCCCAGGAGTGAGTCAAAATGCAGTGGCACACCTCAGGCAAAAATTGATTTCAGGTTTCTCAGGTGTTGGTTTGAGTCTTCTAGCCCTTAGGCTATTGTGAAATGTTTTGTGGCAGCATCACTTTCACATAAAATGAAATCACTCCTGTCTAGAGGTTGTGAGAAGAAGGAATGTGAGAAGAGCTACCCATCTCTCATGGTATAACTAATCCTTGGATTCAAGGCACAAACAGGCCAAACACCAAATGCGTACATGAACCTGCAGCCCTGTATACTAGGGCAAGGGGAACCCATCTCTATGGAAAAATTCTGATCCAGTGACTTACATTTTAAAATACAGAAACCCTCCAGAGAGTGGGGATAGGATGACCACCATGAATCCTCAAGGACTATAAGTCTTTAAATAATGGAATGAGGAAAACATTGGCCTGCATGTTTATCCTATCCTGATGCTTGTTATCATGCAACAGGGTGAGAACAGTAGCATGACTGCTATAAATTCAATACCAACAGTTTTGGCAGCTAAGGCTTTCATCCAGCAAAACATACAAAACTGCACATAAAATGATGTGGTTAAGCAGTTGAACTGAAGACACGCAAAAAGAAATGATCTTTCACTCCTAAGCTTCAGGTTTTTAAGTGCTCTGCATAAGGCAGGCTGCTCATGGACAGCCTCTGTTACCTTACAGCCTTGTTGGTGTTGAAACTATACATAAAGGAAACCATTTCCCAGGGCTGATTTTGATCTTGCTGACATTGGAATATATCAGGAGTATTTCTAATACCATAACTGGAATAACTACACAAGCTTAAAACGAAAAGGCAGGTGAGGAGTGGAGGAAGAAGGAGTATTTGACATCCGACAAAGACACTCAGTGAGCAGTCATCCACATTCAGTTCAGTTTTGTGACTCATTTTCTGCCAGTTTTTGAGGGATTTTGTTCAATCTTTTTTTTTTTTTTTTTTCCCCTACTGGTTTCTGGGAATCCTACCCATAACAAAACTTTTACTCCCCTCAAAATGGAAAAAAAATCATAAATTCCACATTGCTCCAGGTTTAGAGCAAGTTTTCAACTAAGGTAATCCTGAGGTTTGAAATTTCAGTTAAAGCAAGGTTTTGGAGCAATAAAAACTTTTTAAAATTAGGTATGAAATGGCTAAGGCTGGTGTGATGAAGAAAGGCAGTGAGGTGGCCAACCAAGGTGGCATGTAGTCCTGCTTAGCAACTGACCTGGACTACTAAAGACGCAGCAAAGCTCCATGAGAAAAGTGGATGGCATTTCAAAGGCCAGTTTGAGTGTCTACAATTTCTGGTAATTTCTGGCCACCCCTGGATAAGCCATTCATAGTAACTGAGAAGGGGAATGGAGCCTTTGCACTTTCAGAAGATTTCTGCAGGCCTTTACCTGGCCCTTTCCCATTGAGCTATTACTCTTCCTCTGAGTGTAACAGGAGATCCTTGCAGAACTCCTGTGTGCATCCATGCCAGGTCTCTTGCTGTGGAGTTTGTGTGCATTTCTCATACAGCAGTGCTAGAGGCAACAGGCCATGGCTCCATCCCTCTCCATCTCTGCAGATGTAACTTGCTCACTCTTACTGCTTGGTAGTACCCATGCATTTTTCTGAGAAGGCTGTCTTCTTGATATTCCAGCTCAAGAAAGCACTACTAATGTTCATTTTGCTTTGTATGCAGCCTAGTCTGGAATTCATCTCATAAAACTTATAAATTCCACTAGTTTATGATATTATTCTAGCTGCAGTAGTGCTGTGTGATTCAGAAATATTTTTTAAAGGGGACTCTGGTTCTGAAAAACTATTCCAGGATCAATTCAGCATTTCAAATTGACAAATATCTCTCTTATTTCTCTTTTTTTAAAGTCATTCTTGAGATACAGAGTCATATTGAATGATGGATCAAAATGTTCCAATTCATATGGAGGACAGTAACTAATTGAAAAATTTTCCTAGATATGAAAACAAAGAACTGTCTTGCAGGTTTTTTCAGATGGATGGAAAAATTGCAGTCTATGTCCTTCAATACACTCATTTGGCTCCATATTCACACTCAAAAGCTTGGACAGGCAAAAATATTCTAATGATGGCTTAAGTGGATTATTGCATCAATAAAAAAGTTACTTTTAAAAATTACAACTAACTTGGAAAGTTGGAAATCTTCCATCCAAGGCATTTGTTCTAAAGTTTACGAGCAATATAAAGTAAAGAAAATTGACTGCTAACCGATGTATCAGCAACACAAGTCCATGTGGACTGCATTTCCAACAGGTGGAGTTATTTACATCTGTGGCACCTACATCCATCTTAGCAAGGGGCTTCTTCGAGGTCATTTCTCTGTTGAAGTGCCAAAGCCAAATATACTGTAGTTAGGCATTTTCTACTTCTGTTGCTGCAATTCTGTGCTAAATGGCATAACACTAAGGTCACAATTTTTCTGTTAATGTTATAAATCTTTCACCATAGTCTGATTTCCTAACACAAAATTAATGGCTGCAAACACATGCAGACAAAAAAAGTGGAATATAATTCATTTTTTAAATGTATAGTGATGCTGCAACCCTAACCTGAGCCATCTTGAATACGGTGATGAATGTTTATATTTATACTGTTTACATCTACATACATATGCCCCTGAGCTTACAAAAGACCTTGAGAACAGAGCATGGCAAGACGGTGTCGCATTAACTTTAACCCTTTAAAAGTTAATCCCAGGGGTTAATATGCATGGCAGACATGCATGGATCAATCTCCTCTCGGGAAAAATAGAGTAGTGTTAAAGTGCAGAACTGTTAAATATTTGCATAGTTTTGAAATGAACCAGTTCAGAAAAATCTCTTTTTCTTCATCCCAAGGATATCCAAGTTTCCACAATCGTTCCTGGAGCAGCGATGCTTCTGTGTAAACTATTGTCAATGCCGGGAGGGGGGAGCCCGGCAAATACCTCGCTCGGTCGGGATGCTGAACACAACTAAAGTTTTCCATCTCCTCACTGCTTCCTTGCCCCCCCCATCTTGCCCAGGTGGCTCTGCCGCACGCAGCCACTGTCGCCCCAGCCCCCAGCGGCGGCAGAGCCACTGACGGGGGTCGTGGGCAGCCGGGACAGGGCGGACGATGAGGAGGGGACCCTGTCTCTCTCACTGTCGAGCCGCTGTCTCCGCACGGCGTGGCCCAACCATCAGGGACCGGGTCCGCCAGATCCCAGGTTGCCGGGGCAGGGCTATTTTCCCCTCCCACCCCCGGCGGCTCCCGACCGCCCTGCCATGTGCGGGGCCGTACCGCCGCTGTCATCCACCCCAGCCGGAGGCAGGGAGCCGCCCTGGCCAGCGGCCAGCCCTCTCCTCGCAGCTACCTCCCCCGGCCGGTCGCTCCGCAGAGCGGAATCTTCCTGCCTCCGGTCCTACAAGTCACAGGGCAGAGTAACTCGCGGCAGAGCCGTCAGCAGCCCGCGGCAGCATGTCCGGCACCAAATACGTAGACTCGGAGGTAGGACCACTGGGGCATGGGGCCGGGATGTTGCCCCGCCGCCGGCTACCTGCAGCGGCTCGGGTCCCCAAGCTCCCTGACCCGTCGGAGGAGCGGGGCGAGGGGCGGCTCGGCGGCAGGGGGGCGGACGGCCGGGCACCTGCGAGCAGGGACGGCGGGTCAGGGGAAGCCGCGGCGCTCGTCCCCGGCCGGGCGCGGAGCTGCTGGCTGCCGTGCGGGAAGAGCGGTGTTTAGAGAGCTCTACAGCGAGAGCACCGGGATGGAGAGGGCACGGTGATGGCCCTGCATGAAGGGCGGTATAGGGAGGGGGGCAAGTATAGTGAGGACAGGGCGGTGCAGGAGCCGTGCTCGGGTCAGCGCAGCATGGGGGGTAGGGCGAGGGCAGCGGGGCGAGGGCGGTATGGGGACGGCGCTGTGCGGANATGATGGCAGATGAGCTGAGCGAAAAGGCGGTGCACGACGTGCACACCAAAGAGATCGACCTGGTCAACCGAGATCCCAAGCACCTCAACGACGACGTGGTTAAGGTGAGGGGCCGAGGCGGGGCGTCGCCGGGATCAATACCAGCTCCTGCCGAGGCGGGATACGCGGGCACTGTCAGGACGGCTGAAGCCTGCGAACCACATCCCTCCACCTGCTGCATGAGGGAACGGGCCAGGGGCTAATCGTTTTTTGTTTGGTTGGTTGGGTTTTTTTTAAAGAAAAGGTGGAGTGGGCAGGAGAGAGGCGTGCAGCGGCCAGGGCAGCCCCGCGGAGCTCCTCGCTGTCTCGGGCTGGCCGCGCTGTCCCGCGGGGGCGCACCGGGCTGGGCTCGCCGAGCCTGGCGGGGGTCCCGCCGCGGTGTGTGCCGGCAGCCAGCTCTGCAGCCGGGACGTCCCGCCCGGGGCCGGGGAGCGGGGAGATGAGTTGCGTGACCTTGTGTAACACCATCGGAAGGATTTTCCTCTCCGGAGGCACGCACAGAGGCAGGGCGGGGAGATGTCACAAACCAGATCGCCCTCTCTAAGCCTGGCGGGTGCAAAATCAGAGATTCTAGTGGCGGTTGGATTTGTGTCCTTGTTCTGTTTTGTTCTCTTTGGTGTTTTTCCTTCCTTCAAAAGATGATAAGTAAGCTAAGCAAAATCTAACTGTGCCCTTGTTTGGGTTTATAAATCAGTTTGACTGTTTTGACAAGTCAGGGTCGATGGAGATTTTTGCTTGAAGTCCCTTTGGTCAGAAATAAGACAGAGATAGGTTTTCTTGTAGAAAAAGAATTTATACAGACAAATTTGTACAATCCACGTGTTATGAATGAGAGTGTTTGATATCACTTAAAAAATCATCAGCAAGGGTATGAGCGAAAGTCAGATTTAATATTAAGTGGCAAAGACGACAAGTTCATTGGCAAGACTCACTCTACTACTTACAGGACAGCCAAGGCACAACAAGGGAAAACAAACCACAACAAAACCAAACAAAATCCAGGCAATCAAAACAGAAATGAACTGAGAACTATCTCGGGGTTTGTGTGTGCGCTTAGGTGTGTGTGTGTGACAAAAGACAGTGTGGGCAGGGATAAAAAGGAACAGGGCCTGAAAGCTTAACAACACTCCAACTTAACAGTAAACTTATACCTTAAGCCTAACAATTTAACATAGGAAGAACACTTAACTTATACCTAACTTACAGCTTAAATTTAATTTATAACTTAACCTAACCTTAGCAATTTACTGAGAATAACACTGAAGAGCAGTTAACCTAATTTATAACTTTGAAGTTAGCAACTCAGCAGAAGAGCAACTCTTAGCAACACTTAGCTTATAACTTATGTTTAACGATTTAGCAAAAGAACAATACTTAACATCATTTAATTGAGTTTATAACTTAACCTTACTCACTAGCCTAACTTACTTAGATATCCAAGGTACTGAGACACTAAGAAAGCCGTATTTCTCTCAGATCTGCTGTACCATGTGTGCAGGGGCATGCACGCAGACATGAAGAGTCAGTGCAAGCAAGGTGCCAGTGAAAAATTCCCCCAGAGGTCAATGAAATACTCACTTTGGATGCTCTTGCATCTCCCAGTGGGCAAAGGATTGGGCCTTGAGGAGTGTGCATATTGGCCCAGGATACAGTTTGTTTCAGTGGTCCTCCATATATGAGGCTCTGAGAGGCATCTCACTCAGAGGGAGGTTGCTGCCTGTAGCTTGCTGCAGTCCAGGAGAGCTCAAAGGGTTACATTTTGGACTGCTGTTTATAGGCCAACAAGAGCCTATAGGCTTTTGTCATACCAATGTTTCATCCTAGCCGTGGTTTGTATGGCACTTTCTCCGAAGGTGTAAAAACAGGAATGTTGTGCCATTCAGGCAGGTGGAATATTTTCCAAGGGTGGTCATAAGGAAAACAGCAGCTTGATAGCAATTCCTGGGAGTAGACAGTGTTTCTGATAAGCTTGAAAAGAGCTGAGCCCAGGTGGTATTTCCAAAGCCAAGGCCTAACAAGCATTTCTCAGATCACACTGCAGCCTGGAAAGATGGAGAGGGGAATACACCACTGCAGTGTGAAAATTGAGGATGCTGTCATCTGGGTTTGTCAGACCCTAGGAAAAATGGGAGCTGCCCAGTCGTAGTGGGTGACTAAGCCACTGACTGGCTCGCTTAGTGGCCAGCAGTGTCAGAGTGTGTGCAATTCACCATGTTTGTTGTAATGAAGACCCGTTATTGAAAAGGAAAAATACTGTATTGTTTCCAGAGAATCAAGAGGGCGAACTCTGGATCCTGAATGTGTATCTGTAAAATGATTCATGCTATGTGTAGACAATTTAACAAGGTCATAAGTAAATTCAAATTCCAGGCTTCAACACAGTTTGAAGGTGCTGAATAGGACAAGCCATGGTCATATTGCTGGATCCATGCTAAGAATTATCACAGCAGCTTGTATCTTTAAGGAGCCATATAGAAATGAAAAGGCATAAAATTGTTATTTGTTTAAAAAAAATAATCTGTGTACCTAATGGTACAAAACTGCCTTTAAAATGGATGATTTTAAAAAGGAGAGAGCAATTCTTTTTTCTTCTACCCATGGAGGAGCAGCTGAGTAGACAGGGAATGCCAGAGCTCATGAACAGCACTGCATCACAGTTTATTGCGTATGTCAACAGGAGAAGTCCCCAAAGCAACCAGACCTTCTGAGGATGAGTCATAGCTTCCAAGCAAGTCAGAATTCTGGTGTCCACAACCTAACCTAATGAAAAAAGACCCTGATGATAAAAGAGGGAGACCACTGACAGAAAAAAACCGCAATGGGCTTAAAAGAAGCTGAAACCTACAAAGGCTATCCTGCCCTCTCTGCCTCCCACAGAGGCAAGGATTAAGGAAGTTTGTTACATTCTGTCTTCTAAAATAAACTGGGGAATAATAAGTATAGGAATGGAAAAAACAAGTTTGTCCTTTTGAAATAATTGTGGACCAACACATTTCACTGAAAAACAGCAAACAGCCAGAATACCAGTACTGCCTCTTTGTCAGCAAGTGAGCTTCTGGTAGTGAACATAGTCACATCAAGACATAGAAATATACCAAAATGAATTTTCTTAACCAGACAGGATCTATTTTACATCATAAACCCAGCAGTATTTGTACAAAATGGCATTGTAAATTAACATTTTCTGGTTTGTTACAAGGAAAAGTAAGAATTACTTTTAAGTATTTCATTCATAGACCAACCTGCAGAGTAGAGAGAGGAATTTTGCCACAATTTGCATTTATATGGACCCTGTGTTCAGATTCAGTCTATTAGACGTAGCAAGGAAATTCACACTCGGTACCTAGGGGACAGGCTTGGATTGGGGTGAAAATACACAGGTTCAGTTCCTGCCTTAGCCATCAGTCTGTAGTCCCCTTCTGACATGCATCTGCCATTCTTACTTTGGCTGTAAAACTTCCAGGCAGAATGCTAAACTAACTGAAGGAGACCCCAGTCTTAAGTACTGAAAGTCAGAGAAAAAAAATGTGTCGGAGTCATGTAATGCCGGAAGTATGGCTCAGGCTGAGCTCAATTTTGTTTAAAGCCATTGCATTTTTCTAGATTCAGAACTTTCTTCTTTTTACCCACTATTTTATGCATTTCTTGCCACTTGACTATGAGGCACAACAGCATGGAAACTGGGGACAAATCAGTCAGCCATGAAATAGAAATGATTAGACAGAGAATGAGGAATCTGCTCTGTAAGCAGCTCTCTAAAAGGCCTCAGTGTTGTCTGTATTCAAATACTTCCCATAGCACATTTTAAAAATAACCTGCTCTTGTGAGAAGCAAGAGACAAGTTCCCTTGATTTGCAGCACAAAGCATCTGCCCAGCTTCCCCTGCAGCAGATGTGTGGTGCAGGCAGCATTAGGGTTGGGATCCAGGCAAGGGGCAGAAAACCAGTCAAGATCCATTTATGAAAATCAGACACATGGAGCAGCTTTGCATCAAAGCTGTTTGTGACTTCGCTTATGGTTTGTCTTTGAATTAACTACCAAGTGGAAGCTTAGTGCTGGGAGGTTTCCAGAAAAATGGGGCAAATGACTGGATTTCTGTTCAGAGAGGGATGTGAACAAGGCCTTACGGAACCTGAGGTACGCAGACAGTGGAAGTAACGGATCTGAACAGGAGGAAGCACAAACTAATAAAAATCACCAGAATTTCTTTTTTTTCCCCAATTTTTTCAGTGGAGACCAGAAAGGAAGGATTTTCTTCCTCATACAACTGTCCTCATACATCACCTAGACAGTGGGAGAATGTGCACTAGTGGTTCCATTCTTTCAGGCACTGGCTTGTGAAGGTGGCTAGTCAGGCAGGAGGTGAGGAGGGAATCTAGTAAGGGAGAAACAGTCTCTGTGCATGTGGGAGCTCTCCAGGAGTCATGCTGGTGATTATACAGGTGGTTTGCCATAGTTTTATCTGTTTCGTATGTCCTTCACCGGACAGTTCTGCTCTTGGACTTGTGTCCCGCAGGTTTTATTTGTGATGAGACATAACAAACAGGGTGGAAAGCTTATTGCTTTTTTCTCTCATTCATTCCCCAATGACCCATGAAGGACTCACATGAAGGTGGCTGAAGTTCAGGCTTTGCTCTTGTTGTTTCCCAACACAGTATTTGTGTTTTTCAGAGTACGGCTAAATTGCAGCCTTCGAGTTTTAGAGTTCAAACTTTCTCAACATATCTGTGGTCAAGTCTGCACAGAGTTTACTGAATTTGGAAAACACAGAGGAGGGAGCCAGCTCTCCTACAGATTACTCTTCTCACTAGCTTCCTTGCTGAGAATGGGGACGGACCTTGTAGCCAACCCTACACAGTCTAATCCTCATTTTTACTAGTGAGGACCAACTGTGCAGTCACATCTGCAGCCAGCTTACCGTTTTTTCCTACAGTGATGTGCCAGGAAGAAAGGCCTGTGGCTGGTCTACCATGCAGAACATAATTATTATTTTGTTTTAAACAAGTGGTGTCTATCTGCTGTTGGTTGTATAGGAATCCTTTTTGCCCTGGAAAAGAAAAAATCTAGTACTTGGCTGCAGATGTGAGGATGCAGAGCTTTTGTACCAAGTTTCAAAAAGTTACATATTTATGCCTTCCACTTAAAACTAATGCAGTGGAGGGCAATTCAGGTTACTGCAAGGAAAAGTCTGGAATTTTTAGTCAGAAGTTGACAAATACTGTAATAGCCTAATGTACTCATTAGGGAGGAAAGTATTACTCAGGCATGCTTTTAAAGCTATTTACAATTTCTGCCTTATAATAATAAGAGAGGATTTTTCAAAAGCAGTTTACATTTTATGTAATTTTTCATGATTAAGGTCCCTCCCTGTTGTACTGAGCACAGTGTAAGATGCACAGAGAGATGACTGGTCAGAGCACTTCCCATCCCCACACCTGAGAACCCCATGGAGGGAAAGCAGGTGTCACCCCATGCTCTTTTTGAATGGGAGACCTAAGGTGGGCTGTCACTCACATGTGACAACAAGTGTCAGCCTGAGAGGAACACAGTTCTGCTCTTCAACACAGTAAAATGAGAGAAAAGCAGAGCTCAATCAGGTGCTATCTCTGAAATAAGTAATTAAGTGAAATTTAATGCAGACCCTTTTTCTTAGTTTTTAGAAATTGTTAAAAGTCATGAGAACATAGATAAATGTTTAACTTTAAAAACATCCATATAAATACATAGATACACGAATATATGTGTGTGTATGTGTTCTAATCCAAGCTTGTTGCCTGGGCTCTTGCTATTGGCAGTGACCAAATTGTGATGCCTCTGGAGGCAGATTCACATCACAGTGTTTAACCACAGGACAGGAGAAGCAGTGCTCTCAGAGGGCATGCTTGTCTCAATTGCTGATTCTTGTAGTTTAGGCATGACACCTTCCCTGTGCCAAACAACTAATTAAATGAAACGGTTCTGTAATGCTGTGTCCTATTAACAAGCTATTGGGTTTAGATTTAAAATGCAGGCAAATTCAAATGCTTGATTTTGGCTGACCATGTGATTCAATTCTGTTTCAAATATTTGTTCCAAGGCTAGTCTAGGAGTATGAGATTAAAAACTTGGGTCATTATGAATGCCAGTTTATACAAGGTCTGAGCGAGGTTTTAAGAGTTCTGAAAAATAGTTTTCTTGCACATTAATTAGGAGCTCTCAGACATGGAGTTTCTGAATGTCCATAAGAGTACAGCTAATAATGGCATCTGTTCTAATGAAAGCTTCTTTCTCAAAAAACTGTTCGCATTTAAACTCATGGTATTATTAAAGCCTTATGCACAGCCTTCTTGCTTGGCATGATGAAAATGACTCATAACTCCATAGAAAAATTTGATGGCCATGGAGACAGAGCAAATGATTCAGCATGGCTGTTTCTTTTGTTAGAATTTATTGGACACTATCTCAGATTCAAAAGAGGCAAATACTTTTCCATTCTGGTAACTTCAACAGAATTTAGATCATATGTTAGAAAATATTAAGAACAATTTGAATTGATTGTAGAATTTTTAGCGCACTATGTGGATATAAACACTATCTTTTGTTGCATAGAGTATGGATATCTAAAACAAACAAACAAAAAATATTGAAATGCAAAACTCTCCAGGGGAAAAAGGGGTAATTGTGTGCAGTAGAATGGTCTACCAATGAGGTCCCCAGCGAGGAAATTTTGTATTTTGTATTTTAGGCAACAGAAAGACGAAAATACAAATGAACTTGGGTGATTCTGAAACACTTGTGATCTCTGAAAAACTGAACACAGATATATTTCTAAACTAAGATAAGTTTGTATTTCCCACAGCTCTCAAATACCACTCTCATAGACACCAGGATGAAGTCTATATCAGTAACTGATTTTCTGAGCTTTTTGATCCAGAACTGCCATATTTATTTTCTAGACAAATGACAGTTATAAAACCCATCTTGGACTTTAAAAGGGTTGCTTATTTTGAACATGAAAGAGAAATGATGCCATTTAATTTCATTTGATTTATTGGGGAGTCAGGTTTTACTGACTCAGGTTTTATGCCATTAGTGTCTTTATATTTTCATGACAGATTTTTTACGAAAATGTCTTTTGATTAAAAAAAAATTTTTAAAAGTTAAAAAAAAAATTTAAAAAATTTGAAAAAGTTTCCAAAAAAAATTCGAACTTTATGCAATATCATTCTTGTCAGAAATTGTTACCAGATTAGCAATCAAAAGAAAAAACAATTTCAGTGCCACTGTCCCATTTTAATGAGCTCATGAATTGATAAAATATGATTTTATTCAAATGTAGGAGCTGTGCTCTAGATGTTAGTGGGGCTGTACAAGGGTGGAGTTTGTTTGTAGTTAAACAAATAGGAACTGATAAATTCAACTTCATAGATAAGAAGTGAGAAGATGTTCTCACAGCTGAAGGTGAAAGCATCACATTCTCTGTCCAAACTCCTGCTGTGCTGAATTTATATTCTGAGTTCCAAAAAAAGCCTAAGGGAATCGCATAGATGGATTGCAACATTTCCTCTTTCATCTTTGAAATGCCTCCTTGGAATTCAAACAAATGCTACAAAAAATAATCAGTTTTCCTCAAGATCAGGGATCTATCTCCCATAGAGCTCAGCCATAAAATCATCAACTGTTTTATGAAGTCCAAGTTCATGTATCATAGAAAGGTTTGGATTGGAAGGGGCCTTAAAGATCATCCAGCTCCAGCCCCCCACCATGGGCTGGGCTGCCACTCACTAGATCAGGTTGCTCAAAGCCCCCTCAGCCTGGCCTTCAACACTTCCAGGGATGGGGCATCTGCAGCTTCTCTGGGAAACCTGTTCTAGTGCTTCTCCTAGGAATTTCTTCCTAATATCTAATCTAGACTACTCTCTTTCAGTTTAAAGCCATTCCCCCTTGTCCTGTCACTACATGCCCTTGTAAAAAGTCCCTCTATAGCCCACCTTATTTACTACTCCAAGAGCCTTCTCTTCTCCAGACTGAACTACAAGTCTCTCAGCCTGTCTTCACAGAGGGTGTGCTCCAGCCCTCTAAGCATCTTTTTGGTTCTTCTCTGGACTTGCTCCAACAGGCCCCTGTTCTCATCCTGGAGGCCCCAGAGCTGGACACAGTACTCCAGGTGGAGTCTCATGAGAGCAGAGTGGGAGAATCACCTTCCTCAACCTGTTTCTTTTGATGCAGCCCAGGGTGCTGTCAGCTTTCTGGGCTGCAAGCCAGATCATATTGAGCTGCTCATCAGCCAACATCTCCAAGTCCTTCTCTGCAGGGCTGCTCTCAGTCTAGTTACCACCCAGCCTGTATTTGTGCTTGGGACTGCCCTGATCCAGGTGTAGTACCTTTCACTTGGCCTTGTTGAACTTCATGAGGCTCACAGGTGCCTAGCTCTCAAGCCTGTCAAGGCATCCCTTTCCTCCAGCATGTCAGCCTCACCACACAGCTTGGTGTCATCAGCAAACTTGCACTCAGTCCCATTGCTGTTCTTATGCAGTTTGTGACAGAAGCAGAACGATAAAATATCTTGATTTTTATGAAACGCTAAAGAAATACCTTATATTGAAGGATCAGTAACTTAAGCTCTTCCATAAGAAAGATAACCTTCTAACAGTACAAATGCAGGGACAAGTCTTTTTTAGAGGAAAAGAGGCAGCTGGACATCACTGCACACTTACTGTCAGCAATAAGCATGGTTCAGGTAGAAATGAGGGGGAAAGGTGAAAACAAGTTATACAGATTTGCAAAAAAGAATCACAGCAGCTAACAGGAGTGTGTTTATCAATAGTATACATAATCAAGAGTCTCCTCTCCTTAGACTCCCTTTACAAACTATAAACAGAAAAAAGTGGTTTCCAGGTCTAAAACAACCTCCAAAGGTCCCTGTCTCTCCATGCACTACTAAAGAGTCTGAGGTCACTACATTTCCAAGTTCCAATAGTGCCTAAATTTAGGAATGATAAAGCTAAACCAAGTTCTAAAAAGTTATACTTAATACCAGTTTATTACCTTAATAGTATATAAGCATACAATAATAAAATAGAAAGCTGTCATGTTTATATTTATTAAATATAATTTAAAATATAAAATCAGTTTACACAATGTCTTTTATTAAGGCTTTTGGATTCAGCTTAACTCCGGGCACCAGTGAAATAAAAGAAAAAATTCCTTTTATGTTTAGTGTAGTCAACTTCACACTGGTGTTCATGTTCATAAATATATCTCTTAAAACCTACAGACGGACTGACATACATGGATATACATAAATGTATTAGGGTTCTTTGCTAAAATAGCTGTATCAAACAAGGAACTGTGGAACATGAACCAAATAATAAAAATAAAGAAAGCTTCTTAAGGGTTTCTCTTTGGGAAAGCTGCAATAACCTCCCAGCAGCCCAGTTTCCAGGGAGGAAAACAGTAATTTTATTTTCTGACTGCTTACTCCAACAACATCAAGACATTTGTCAAGGAACTAGCAGACATGGTATCCCCACCTGCACAGGAAGTTTTGCTGTGTTGCAGAGTGCAGCTCTTTCCTTGAAACTACTTGTCTTTCCTTCTGCCAGCCTGTACTGGAACAGGAAAGGCAAGTGCTTCAGGAAGAGATCTCTGGAGAGCAGCTGGTTGCTACAGTGCTGACCCATTGGCATCAGTTGGGTTTTTCTCACGAGTACTTCCGCAGGTTTTGGTGAGCCTGCCCATCTGATGAAACAAAGACCATCAGCAAGGCTTTTCTGGTATGTAATCAGCATGGGCAGGGAGCAGGACGTTGTACTCTCAGTAAATAGAAGCAAATTTTTTTTTTTTTTCCCTATGATTTTCAGTTTGTGAAATGGTGATCTGCAATCACGCGCTTTTCTGTCATGGCATTGTTTACACATTTCCAGAATGCATTTGAGTATTTGTTGTGCATGCAGTAGAAGTCACTCCTGACCAGACTGGTTTTCTTCTCTGGCTACAAGAGTGCAGTCCTTCAATTCTACTTTCCAACATGAATATCCTTGTTTGTTAAAGCATTGTTTGCTTTTCTGGCATACTCTGTAGCACTCAGGAAAGATTCACTGTTTCCATTAAGAGATCTGCCAGCAGAACACTTTTCTTGCCATACTGTGGAAAGCAGGCACAGGGAGACAGGAAAGGTAGAGCAAATTCATTGGTCAGTTTGTGCAAGTAACTGAGGTGCAACAGTTCTGCTTGCTTGTTTAGGCTTTCGTTCACTTTGGAAATACTTGTTTGTAATTTTTCTGCACTCAACAAGCCTTACACAACAGCTCTTGTCCTAGCCATCTGCAGTCATGGCATCTTTTTTTTTTTTTTTTTTTTTTTGCAAAGAAGCAACTGTTGTGCCTTGTGATCTGGCCAGTCCCCAGAAGAACAGTGTGCTCTGAAGACAGAGTTTGAGGTTGACAGGCAAAGCCTAATCATGCTGCAGCCCAGCCTGGGGGGACTCTAGGGGTTCCCGTGTTAGATGCTTGCCACCCTTACCAAGATTCAAGGTGATTTC
This sequence comes from Ploceus nigricollis, assembly GCA_013399945.1. Classification (NCBI taxonomy): domain Eukaryota; kingdom Metazoa; phylum Chordata; class Aves; order Passeriformes; family Ploceidae; genus Ploceus; species Ploceus nigricollis. Next base: position 341,089 of record VXBC01008336.1, read on the forward strand.
TTGTCTTGTGAGGGAACAAAACGCTGCTAGATGTGTGTGTTTTGTAGTGACCCTTTTGCTTGAGGCTTGTATAAATACTGTGGAACAGAATGAGTTTTTGTTTTAGTACCTGAGATCACCTAATGTTTGCTGTTGAAACCTGATTAGAGATGAAGTAGACCATCTAGGAATCATGAAGCTCTATGTGTTCAGGAACAAAGTACCAGCTTTCCTACATAACTACAGGTTTGCCAGATGGAGATAACACAGTACTCTTAAAAGGGTGAATGGGTCTTTGGGTGTCTGGGAGGGAAGGGAGAAGAGCAACTTTCCTCCTGTAAGTCCCAACAACTCCCTGTCCTCTTTCCTGCAGATTCAGTAGAAAGAGTATAAACTTTTTCATCATTTTCTGTTAAACTGTGGCAGCAGTCAGGACAAGCAGTCAAGACAAGTATCATATGTGGTAATGCGGTATTCCAAAGGATCAAGGAAATACATAAATGCTTAACTGGCATCCGTGATTTAACAGAAAGGTTGTGAGTTTATTGCTTAACTTTTTTTTCAGCTGCTGTGATGTCTTTCTTCTCCAGGCACTGTAACTGGGAATTTTTAAGTTCCAAATAGCATGTGGAAGTACTAAGGTAATAATAATCTCATATGCTCACACATTTTCTTATTTTTAATAATACACATCACAGCCTTCTCCAGCATAAGAAGAGTGTTGCATCTGTCCTTAACATCATCTCCCAAATGTGACCCATGCCATAGAAAGGCTTGTCATTTTCTGATATTTTCTACATTTTCTTATGTTAATGTTTCTGTAAAGAACATTGAATATATTTGGTAATTTTACAAATTGCATTTATTACAACAGAAAAAAAAATACCATATCTGCCGCATGCCTTGCAAGGACACGTTTTAATACAGTGAAACAATATTACACTTACATCTTGGAATGAGAGAAAACTTATTTAAAAACAGCCCAGGGTAAGCAGTAAAGACAGTTTCCACACTCTGGGCATAAAAATGTAAAGAAAACTAGCTTATGACTCTTTCCTGCGTACATTCAGCCTAGACTTTAGCCCTGGTCTGGCAGAGGATGTAAGCATACTGACATCAGTTGGACAGTTCACATTTTTCATATTGGGTGTATATTTAAGTGTTCTGCCTGCCTGGACATATTAGTGATCAGTCGATAGAGATACAGTAAGGATCTAAGCCTCCTTTTACTGAGTCCAAGAGGTGTTGAAAGCACACAAAAATTTAGGCATTCCCAGCACTTGTTTGGGTTCCTCTGGAGTGGAGTAGGGGTGGTGCCTGGCTATGTGAACTGTATGCTGTGAGCACAGCAGCAGCATGCAGCTACCATGCACAAAGATATGAATTATGATAGTTACAGTCAGGTAACTAGTCAGTAGGTCAAAGCCTAATGCTGGTGGTCTTAATAATTTTTTTTTTTTCTGACAGAACAAGCACAGTAATTTTTTTCTATGTAATGAATATTACAAACCTCAAAGAACAAACTTTTGAGAAGCACAGCTGATAAGTAGGTGATTTGATCCTGGCACTTAATATACCTTTCCAGCTGGCCACCTTCTGATACATAGGGACTTGAAGTGACAAGGTCAGCATGTCAACTGATTTCATACATGTAGCGTATATTACTGAGTCAGATGATAACTTTACACTGTTCAACTTTTTAAATTAATAGTTCTGATCTTTAAATAGACATTCTCCTGCTCTTGTAAATAAATCTTGTAAATAAATCCCATACCATTTCCCTTTCTTATAAATAAATCTATTTTAGAATCAAAGCAGGTTCCTCAGTTTCCTGATAGGAGTTTAATAAACAAGTGCAGAGCAAAAGAAGCTGCATTAATTCTCATAGCAGAATCAGACAAAAGCTTCAAGCAATGTAAAAACTGGCTTTACCAAACTGAATAGTAGGAAACAAAGAATAGCTGAAGTCAGGAAGTGCATTGTAGGCATGGAACAGGAGTTGATAGTGTTTAATAGTTTAGTCTGAAACAGAAGGCTAGAGCGAGTTATTGGCATCCTTTAGAGGGTCAAACCAAATTTCCTGTACTTCTCTCCTATCAAAAGTGAACGTGCATATATTTTCACTGGCTTGGCAACTGCCTCAGTGTGGTTTCACAGCACATCCTGACAGCTCTGGAGGAACAAACTACACAAGGAGCATGCAATCTACTAAATAAGACCTGTGCACAGCCTAAGAAAACCTTTATGTAGATAAAATGAGAGTTCACAGATCTACATGCACATGATGCTTTGACAAAAGTGAGCTTGAGAGCAATACCCTAAAAATGTTGTCTTATACTTGCAAGACAGTTAGATTCATTACCAGAAATGACAGCATCTTTCTTCTGTAGGATCATGTTTCTGGGCACTTCTCTTTCTCCTGTCAGTCCTATTTTTACTTTACTTACTTCAGTTGGACACCCTTTATCAGTCTGATGACACTCACCATCAGTGAGTGCTACCAAACTAAAAACCAGAGGAGAGTAGTAGGAGGAACTGATGAGGGAGTGAGTAATCTGAGTGATGTAAATGTAATCCATAGCAAGGCAAAATGCATCCAGTCACCTGTTCCTCCTGCAGCCTGTGGAGAACTGATCCCTACAAGTTAAAATCAGGATCCTTCATGGGACTGGTTTAGTGCAGGAAGAAGCTGAGTGATATCTCAGTTCCTGCAGCATAAGGACTCATCTGTAGTGCTTGGAGTGAAATAGTGTTTCCCAGACAGTGTCCTGTTAGCACAGGAGTGCTAACATGCTTTCCAACATGAGCAGAAGAGCCCAGATTACCTCAACTCCTTGCCTGTCTTTATTTAGACATTGCTGCAGGTAAGTCTGGTTTTGGACAGCACCGCAGAGGTTCACACGCCAGGCGTAGCTGGACTTTCTTGGCATATACATAATGTTCTTGTGTTTCATAATGTTCTTACGGCTTTTGGGAAGATAACAGCTTCATTTTAACACTGTATTCAGCTAAGAGTTTAAGTTGTCAGGCCATTTTTGCCTTTGCACTCACAAGTTCCCTTATTCAAACTGGAGTAACATGAAATGGAATTTGAGGAATAATGAAATGGGCAGACACAGTAGTGTCACATCAGCTACCATTCCTACAGGGCCATCTCTTCTACTTCTCTGTGTTGTTAGAAACATTCTGAGAGCTGTTGAAATTGCTGCAAGAAACTAACATCTTGATAATTACTGGTGTCGTGAATACATCCCTATCATCTCACGGACAGATTTATTCCTGAGTACTTTTAGGACAACAGTGTATGACTTGAGCTGGGAAATCCTGACCAAAGATATATCATAAATGTTCTAATATTAGCATCATCTCCTGGAAGGAGTACAGGGCTGTCCATCTGGAAATGTTATATGGCATGATTCTTCTGTCAGCTCCCCAGCTCTCCATGGACATTTTGTTGAACACAACAGGCTAAAAATATTAGTTACTGAAATCACAATTACAGAAAGTTTACCATTTGATTTGAAAACCAGTGAGTTTATTGGCTTCCATTTTCCGTTTCATTACAATGAATTACTTTGAAAGTAATCAAATTATGGGCTAATCTTACTATATATTTTTAAAATTCTAGAAAATTCACATTAAACTATGGATTTATTTGACTTTTGCCCAAAAAAATGCCTTTCTGAAAAAATAGGTCTCACTTGGCTAAAATAAAGATGCAACCATGAAAAGGCTGATGGAGCTCAATGCAAACTTTTTTTCCTTATGAGATCTAATATTTCCCTATCAGCCAGTTGAAATAATACAAGATGGTATTTCTACTGCAACTGAAATGAATAAAAAGACTTTAGATACGACACTGACTAGCCCTCAATGCTTTGAACCTCTGTGATGGCTGTGTTACCTTTACCAAGGATTACAGCATCAGCTGGTGGGAAGCATGCAATAAATTGACAAAAGTTTTAGAATAAGAGGGTTATGCTGAACCACGTAGTCCTTATGTAGTAATATTTGTTGAGAAGTAGCATTCTTTTACTGTTGTCATCCTGGGTTTTGCCATCATATGGATATTTTTATTATCTGATTTCAAGGAAAATTTTGATAATAAGCCAAGAACACCCATTCACTTTGAAAACGAACTAACTTGAGATGTGGCTACAATGAAGAGTTTGGTTTTGAATAGCTGCAGAAACAGATTGTATAAGTCTGCTTGCTTATGTATTCTAAAAAGAAAATCTACTCTTTAGATGTGGAGATCAAGTTTCAACTCAAATGCTACCTTTCTTTAGGTGATGGTGATGATATGATGAATATCCATCCCAAAGAATGACTTTCAGGTCACTAAAACCTAGTTCAGAGAAGGAGAAAAAGAGGAGGTTTATTTGCATGACAGGATGTCTAAAGAGAAGCACTTGCAGAGAGAGTAATGTGAATATATTCAATTAAGCTAGCCTGGTGTTAGGCATTCAGGGTGTTGGATATCACAGATAATTCAGAAATTTCCTCTCAAGGACTTACCAGCCATTCACATAGATTGCACCTAGACTGTACACTTTTGCTTGTAATTATCTTTTTTCTTTAAGAAGCTGGAAAGTCCAGTGGTTTTATAATATTTTTCCCTTTGTTAATAACTTATGTCTGGAAGTGATAAAAGTTTCAGCAGGAGAGAAGAACAAGTGCTTTTAAATTGTTATGTATATTTTAGCATAAAAGAAGTGATTGTGAGCCCTTTCTTACAATATAAGCAGTATTTACACAGAGTATATGTATATTCGCCTTCTTCCAGCATGCTAAGGTACAATTGCTGGAGTTTCTGAGGCTGCTGGCCCATGTCATACTTACCTTGCTCCTGTAAGTCTTCACTTTTGACAGCATTATTATCTCACTTCGGGATCCAGTCCCAGGAATGCAAATTTTTTTTTCTTCCATCTGACTTTAACAGCCATTTATTTCCTTGCAGAGGAATAGTGTTGTGATGTTCTCTTTCCTGTTGTTTGCAGTGCCTATACAATTGGTTGTTCTGACTAAATTAAATATCCTGTATTGTGGGTTATATCAAACACATCTGTGTGACATGGAGCTGAACCATCATTGCAATTCTGTTAATTTTCTTATAGAAATGTTATGACAATTAAGCTTCCTGAACAGCTCAGTATTTCAACGGAGTATGCTAAAATATGCCTGTTGGAATGCACTGCTTCCTTAGGTGACTTTTTGAATGATTTATTAATAGTCAAAACTATGAAATATGATTTTATTCACCTGTTTCGTACCTTAAGTAGACCATAAGGGCACTGCGTACCTTAGGGCTGTAGGAGATGAGGAAAATATATTCAGTTTTGTGGAAAACTCCATCTAGAAGTTAGATGTCTAATTTTGAGCTAATCATTGAGGCTCCCTGGTAGTCACTAGGTAAAGGTTACTGAAGATTCATGACTTAAATCATGGGTTATAATAGGTTGAATCACGTGGGGAAGTAGGAAGTATGTGCTTCGTGTTTTCTTTTCTTGTAGGGGGCCATAGCTCTCCAGGAAAGGTGTTTCTAGAATACACCCTTGATGTGAATGTCTGACTGACCTGACTTTGTGTTCTTTGCTGCAGATCGATTTTGAAGATGTGATTGCTGAGCCAGAGGGAACACACAGCTTTGATGGGATTTGGAAGGCCAGTTTTACCACCTTCACTGTAACGAAATACTGGTTTTATCGTTTACTGTCGGCAATCTTTGGTATTCCTATGGCTCTCATCTGGGGCATCTACTTTGCCATTTTGTCATTCCTGCACATCTGGGCGGTGGTGCCGTGCATAAGGAGCTACCTGATTGAGATCCAGTGTATTAGCCGTGTCTATTCCATCTGCATCCACACGTTCTGCGACCCGCTCTTTGAGGCCATAGGCAAAGTGTTCAGCAGCATCCGAGCCACAGTACGGAAAGAGATCTGAGGGACAATTCAAGGAGAGCCGTCAGCCTAGGAAGGGGGTGAAGGTTTTGTGTTTTTTGGAGTGTTTTGGTGCCAGTTTTGTGTTTCCCAAAGCAACATACAGCAACTGGTGGTGGACTGGCCCAAAACAAAGAATCACTTGCTCAGTTTCTTTTTCTACTGTTCATTCTTACTGGACTACTTGCCTTTTTAATTTTTTTCCTTTCTTTTGCCTTTTTTCCCCCTCTTTGGTCTGCATTTTAAACTAACCTTAAAGGGCTATTCTTCCATGCCAGCTGCATATTATTTTGCTGGCTGTTCAATTCAGAGATTGAAGTGTTGTTGGATGCCTTTTTATCTTACCCTTCATTCCTTGTGAGATAAATCCACAGTGATACTGAAGAATGACAAAAATGCTTTCCAACGCTGTAAAGCCATTCATTTTATTGTGGCTAAAGAGCGCAGAGCTATCACAGCAGAATGAACGTGACCAGCTGGCAGGTTTTAGCAGAATGTTCTTTTTCAATTGGATTGTCAGTTGACTGCAGTTATTTACAGTCGTGGTCAGATATTGTGCAGTATGAATAAATTAGTTAAGTAAACATATTACTGAACTAGCATATGTCCTGAAAATTCAACATTTTGTCAGGCTGGAGACATTGACATGTAAAAGCTTTGGTCGGTGCCTTTCTGTCTCATTCTGTCTTGGAAGCTTGCATCCAGTCATTTCTCAAACTTTGTTAGGATTGCAGAAACAAACTGCAGTTGAGAGCTAAAACTGGTCATTACAGAAATGTTTTCCTGACTGTGACTTATGACACATCCCTTAGCAAGCATTTAGGTGCTTATCTCATTGGCATCTGGGGTATTTTTGCAAAGTATTAAAAATATAAGTGCATATCGCAGGTATGCCAGAGATAATCCTGAGTTAAAAGAAAAATGAAGGAGTGTCAAACAAGACACAGGAGGCCAGGGAGGAGCTGCCCCTGTGAGAAACTTTTCTACAGCTTTCAAAACTTCCCTATCAGCAGAGGTCAGCCTGCCACTACCACACAGATTGTTTTCAGGATGCTTTGCTGAGTCTAAATTTATCCATCACAAGAGATGCTTTAGAATCTTCACATTTGTGTGTTGCTTTGTTCATTTTTAGCTGAGCTGCCACATCAGGAAGTCTTAAACAGAGGGTGTTGTGTGAAACTACCGTGTTGCAAAGTGGAAGGCCTCAGTAGCGGGGCCTTTGCGACATGTTCTGATGCTGTGACCTGCAAGAGCTTTTTGCCCTCATGATAGTACTGTGTTCAGAGATGCTCTCTGGATCCTCATTGGTTTGTGTGAAGCATTTGTAAAAATAGTTGTGAGGCTAATCAGCTTTATTGTAAACCAAGCTGGGGTCTGAGCCTGCTCCAGCTGGAATCTCTAGCAAACCAGTTCTTGACCTGCAGGAGTGCAAAATTCATCCCTTGGGATGAGCATGGAGCTGTCTGGTACACCTACAGCTTTTTTATTTAGCGCTGATATTTCACATATTGCTTTACCTAACATGGAAGTGCCTTCCATTCTGTTTCTGCCAAAGCATTGACAACTTTAGGAAATGCTGCATTTTTAAGTGGGGATGGGGGAGGGAGAATGGGGGTGGGAGAGGGCGCACAAAAATTTACAAAGCTATTAACTACTATTAGCATTTAAGACAGACACTGGTATGGATATAGTTTTATGTTTTTCTATGTACATAATGAAGAGTGTACTATTATAGATTTTTTTCAGTATTAAAAACAACCAAGATGGTAAACACGAAATATTTTATCTTTTTGTGAGGAAAATCACTCCAAAGAAAACCTTCTTGATTTACCATATAAACTGTATATCCTGAAAGATGTCTGTTCACTTAGATTTCTTAGTCCCTAATCCAAATACATTGCTGATCCAAACATTTACATTATTGTTATAAGCTTACAGATATAACTGACACCTTTTTTAAAAATTCTGCATGTACATTAAAGACTACAATAAAAAGATGCTTAATGGTAGATCCTGTCTGACTTCTTTTTCCTTGAAAGTCATGTGGACAAAAATTGTTTAAAGCTTTCTTTGTCAGTCCAGTAGAAACAGGATTTTTCCTAATAAAAGCTCATTAGCCTTAGCATTTAATGTATGGAAATAGGGGAATGACAGCTTTTATTCAGCCATGTGTGGACGTAACTTGTGACAGGACAGTTCATTTCTGTGGGTCTGTTGCACAATACCTGTCACACTGTTACACAAAAGCCCAACAAAACATGCTATTATCAATGGTCTACAAATCTGTTAACCATATTATAATGTTCAAATGGCAGATACCAAATAAATGTAGTCCATCATATCTTTTCCAATATCAGAATGGTGTATTTAGCAGCACTCAATAGGCCAGTGGTAGCAAATAGTATGTTGAATTGGACTATGTGAGAAAATATAAAATATTTTAAAAGTAAAAAGGAGGTTGTAATGTGAAAGAAAAGCAAATACACCTTTGGTATCCAAAAACATCTTGCTTTTGCAAAGAGCCTGATATATTCAGGCTTAACTATTTATAATATCATGACTCCAAGACTCTTCATGGGAGAGATGTGCAGATTCACACTATGATTGCACTGTCCCTGGCGCTTCGCTGAGCCGTGGTCATGGGGCTGTGCTGTGGCTGGATCTCATATCCATGCTCTGCCATAACACTTAGGATCATAGCCAAGGTACACCCCATAGCAAGATCCAGGTTTGTCAAGTAGAGGATTAGGCATTAGATGTTGGACAGTGGCACCAGGCAATTTCTTGGCTTGGCTGTAAATGTGACAGCCTCACTCTGCTAGATACAAGTCAGTGTCATAAACTGCCTCAAGACCTGTGCATTCAGGTGGGCTCAATATAGTTTTTCCTCTTACCAAGAAACTTTTGTGGCTGTCATTGGTCACTCTTCTCATCCTCTCTGAGTCACCAGTTCTTAGATTTTGCCATGTAGTTTGAACTGTGTTTCCTGAGACAAAGTATGGGAGAGCTGGGCACTTCAAACAAGGTGGAGTACCCAAGTACTGAGAGCATGTGAGCTGTCTGGCTGTGTGGTTGATCCGTCTGAATTTGACTGAGAACTAAATACAGACTATTTCTTTAAAATATGCTTATTGAAATGAAGTTGCAACAAAATACAAAGACAAACCTTAGGCTTTTAATAATGATGCAGAATTTCCATATCTGTACCCAAGCTACCTTCTAACCCTCACTTAGGTCTAACTGGAGCTGTTCTTTGTTCACTTGTTTGCTTTCATTGCCTTGTGTCTGCTGCATCCTTTTGTTTCCTCACGTCCTGAGGAGGAGGAAAGAAGCACAGAATAAAAGTCTTTGCTAAGATAGAACACCTTTGTTATCCTCATTTATGTCTTACAAACCCTGACTTTTTCATTTCATGTTATCTGACACTGGGACACCGTGTGACACGGGTTTTTTATTTCCATCTTGCTCTCTTCTGTAGAACTTTTAATTAAAATTTCAATCGTATAGTACAACTAGCACATCCTGTCTCCAAGATGCTTTTCTCTGTTAGGGGCTTCTGAAGGGACAGTGGTATAATGTACATTTGATAACTGTGAAAATATAAATGCACAGTATTCTCACTAAATTTGTAACTGCTATTACTAAGCAGTCTATATATAAAAAATAGCCAGCAGGACTAGGGAAGTGATTGCCCCTCTGTACTCAACACTGGTGAGGCCACACCTCGAGTGTTGTGCCCAGTTCTGGGACCCTCATTGCATGAAAGACATTGAGGGGCTGGAGCATATCCAGAGAAGGGCAATGAAGCTGGTGAAGCATCTAGAGAGTGAGTCCTGTGAGGAACAGCTGAGGGATCTGGGTTTGTTTATCCTGGAGAAAATGAGGTTTGGGGGAGACCTTACTTATCTCTCTCTGCAATTACCTGAAAGGAGGCTGTAGCCAGGTGGGTTCAGCCTCTTCTCCCAGGCAACCAGAGACAGGACAAGAGGAAATGGTGTCAAGCTGCACTAGGGGAGGTTCAGGTTGGACATCAGGAAGAATTTCTCCACTGAAAGGGTGGTCGAGCATTGGAACAGGTTGCCCAAGTAGATGGTAGAGTCACCATCCTTAGAAGTGTTCAAGAAATGACTGAATGTGGCACTTAGCGCTATGGTCTGGTTGATGTGGTGGTGTTTGGTCAATGGTTGGACTCAAGAATCATTATTCTTGAGGTCTTTTCCAGCTTTAATGATTCTGTGATTCTAAGGACAGCACAAGTGGGAAGACAGTGATTATACTCATTTACAAGCCTGTGCTTTCTCTCATAGTCAAAGCACATTTTAGTGTTGATTCAAGACACACAATCCACAATGCCTAGGCTCAATTCTAGTAGGTGGTTTGCTTTTGTTCTGAAAACCTAAATTTCCTTGGCCCATTATGGTCATTAAAACTCACTGGAAAGGTGCTCAGGTTACACATACATATTGCAGGGAGGTATTAAGGAGGTGTTACTCTATCCGACCTTCTCCTGTAGGAGCTGGAGATGATAAATGCTCTCAGGGATCCTAGCAAGTGCTGGGAAATTATGTCTCTCTGAGGCTTGTAGTCTAACATCTCACTCCTTGAGACAGGAGATTTAAACTCCTTTCACTGCACTCCCAGGTGTAAACTTCAGCTGCTCACCACTCAGTTTGCTGACTACTATGAATACAGTTTTTGTAAGACCGATGGTGTGCTCTGCAGGAACTAACCATAGACACCTGATGTGGCTTCCAACAGGAGCCAGGTCACCTTAAAGGCATTGCCTGAGCTGTGTGACACCATTGTTGATCAAAAGTCTTCAGATTTTCCCTTCTATCTAGTGATTATCAGTGGTTATCAGAGGAGAATAAAGGCATTATGGTCTCCAGTTCTAGCGCTTCTAGAGATAACTGTTTTCCAGCTTGAAACAGTCTAGGCTGAAGGCTGTTCTGCAGACTGCCAGAAGTTCTCAAGAGTTTTGTTGGCACCCAGGGACTAACTTAGATATAAGCCTGTCATAACTGTGATCTTCTCGGTTGATCATATCTCTGAACCTTTATCCAGGGTGTGGAGTACCTCTGCAGTGCATCTGAGCACTTACAGCCTTTTCCTGGGTATTTATTCCAAGCTAGAAAATGTTTTACACCAGAGGATTCACTCAGAGTAGCCTTAAAGGATGAAAGACTCTAGAGTTGTATAACTTTTTGGCAGCTATCAGAATATAGGCATTCATCTGTGACTATTAGTCATCAAAACATTCAGCCTGCTGATCTCCAGGAACCAAAGGTCCAGATGTAGCTTGCCCAGATGTACATGTTGCCAGAAACGCTACTGGCAGAAAATCCCAAGTGAAAAAACTGACATGGAAATTAACTAGTTGGTGCAATGAAAAAAAAAAATCTGATCAAAAGGAGCAGGTATATTCTATACAAAGAACAAGTGGATGAGAGGTCTCAGATCTGCCTTTTATATTCAAGGAATGACACAAAGCTGTGCACAGCAGACACACTTCCATCTGAAAGGAATGGATAGAGATTTCTAAAAGGAAAAAAAGGAATGGGATGACTTTTCATACCTTTTTTCAGTTCCTAACTCTAACTTATCTCCTTATTTCATCATGTGTATGCTTCCATTCAAATGGTACATATAATTGTCAATTCAGCTGTCTTAACAAAAGCAGGTGTTCTTACTCTCTGCTAGATAATGATTAATGATTCAACTAGATTTGGAAGCAGCTAGAATTCTGCCAGTTTCATTTCATTTGTGCTGAAACAGTCCAAAGAAACCCATGAAATAAAGATGCTTAGAGATGAAAAACTGCAACAGTTTTTGTCATATTTTAGCAGGATTTTGGTCTGAACCTAAGTGTCTTTAGAGCATCATCTCTATAGTTATAAAAATTGCTTTGTATGTGTCTAACAGATATCCTTTGAAGGAGACCACTGAAAATACAGATTTACTCCTCTAGGTTGCAGAGTTGTCTTAGCAAATACCATTATTCAGCAGAGAGAATTTAAAGCCAGCACTGCCCAGCTAGTGTATTGAGGAAAGCCTTTCTGTTGCAGAGTTCTCAAAAAACTTGGACTTCTCCATATATCAGTTTACTCCTTCCTGGCTGGGAGACTAAAAAATGTACAACTGTGCTGGTGAATACTCATCCAGAATTAATTAAAAAAAAACCAAACACTAAACATCATTGTCAATGACGTGTTGCATTATGGATTATTGACAACTGAAACTCAAAGAAACCCTGTTGCTGATGGCAACAAGAACTAGGCTAAAATGTAAAGAGATTTATCTTAGCAATAGCAAAAGCCTTCAGTCTGAATCCTCAGCTTGAATTGTAGGGACACTGAACCCTGACTCTCTTGATAAGCAAAATTTTTCATTTAGAACACTAAGTTTTTGTTGACACAAGGAAAAATAACTTGGGAAGAATTAACAAAGATGAATTAATAATTTATTTGTATCAACAAAAATTAAAGGCTCTATCTTTATTTCTTTGCAGTAAACATTTTACTTAGTTTCACAGCCATCACAGCCACAGTACTGCCTTCAGCTATTGCCATTTTGTGGTCACTACTGTTATTCCAGCTAGCCCTTCTCCCTATTTCACCATCAGTGTTACACCACTCCAGCATCTGGGAATTCCTTCATTCACACAAACATGTCACTGGCTGATAGGAATGCTCAGCCTTACCCCACTTGTTTCATGACACTTTTTATAGAGAATTCACAGAGCCATGCTTCTCTATTCAGCAGCTTCAGCTCAAGGTATTTCTCTCCCTCCAAAGTCAACTCCATATTTGCTCATCACAATCTTGAAGGAGGTCCATAATTTGCAGGAGTCTTAAGTCCTTGCTCTGTTTCTGTTCTAATCTCTGTTCTAGTCTGCCTCCATTTCAGCGTGAGCTTCCAGCAGTTATATAGGTAATTCTGGATAGAAAGCTCATGCAAATAGAATCATTGAATCCGTTAGGCTGGAAACTACCTCAAGGATCACCAAGTCCAACCTTTGATCACACATCATCATATCAACCAAACCATAGCACTAAGTGCCACGTTCAGTCATTTCTTGAACACTTCTAGGGATGGTGAATCCACCTCCCTGGGCAGCCTGTTCCAATGCCTGACCACCCTTTTAGGGAAGAACATCCTCTTGATGTCAAACCTGAACCTCCCCTGGCTCAGTTCGAGGCCATTTCCTCTTGTCCTGTCTCTGACTGCCTGGGGGAAGAGGCTGATCCCACCTGGCTACAATCTCCTTTCAGGTAGTTGTAGGGAGCAGTAAGGTCTCCCCTGAGCCTTCTTTTCTCTAGGCTAAACAACCCCAGCTCCTTCAGCTGTTCCTGTTCCTCGTATGACTCACCCTCTAGACCCTTCACCAGCTCCGTTGCCCTTCTTTTCCAGCACCTCAATATCCTTCCTGTGATGAGGGGCCCAGAGCTGAAGGCACACTCAAGGTGCAGCCTCACCCATGCCAAGTACAGGGGCAATAAAAGCACTCTGTTCTTCTCCCTGTTCAATAATACTTCATAAGCTTCTCATAGGTGGAGCTTGCATTCGTTTTTGTCTCCATTTACAAACACCAACTAGAAGCAAAAAGCCTTTACTTCTTTAAGGAAACCAGATAAAATGTGACTAAAAAAGTAACAGATAACCATTCTATTGCTCTGTGTTTAGTTCTGGGACTATTTTTCTAAATTCCAATCAGGTAATGGCTATGTGATCAGATAACAATGTATTATGTCCAGTTTATTCAGTATATGGTGCTACTTGCCATGGCTCCAAGAGTCACACCCAATGCTAATGTTAAATTGCTTCTCAAAACTAAGCTGTCCTTCTAGGTTAACAAACACTGCTATTTATGAAAATCTGTTAAAAAATAACATTTTTATCTTATATGAATATACAAACACCAGCTTATCTGTCAACCAAGGATAGGTGGGTAGTTGAGGCCCAGATGAGCAGTCATGCTGATTGATTTTCATGGCACACACTATCAAATTTCATATGTATAAACACCAAATGATTTTCTGAGGCAGAACATAAGTCCCTTAGGACCTTTACAGTCAGTGACTTAATTTTGCATAAAGAATGTAACAGGTGCAAATACTTGGCATAAGACATGTCTGAATATTTCTAAAGCCAGTTCAATAATCTTGGAAAGGGGCATGAAATGGAATAGTTCTCACAAAAGTAGTTTTCTGTTTCCACAACAAATATTGGTACACATGACAGAAGTAGAAACACTTTCATTTTGCCCTGCAGCATCGTCTATCCTATGTCTCTTTCAAGGGTTGGTTCTCATGGTAAAGAAATAAGATGCAGGAATTTTTTCTGCATACCCAGATGTGAATTTAAACTTCGTGGTTCTCTAGTGTGTGGTATTTCTTGTGGAAATGAGCTGTATTTATCTAATTAAAGTTAGAATAATTTATTTTTCATTTCTTCTACTGGTAACTATTTTGTAGTTAAACACAACAAAATGCAGAAAAGCATAAGTGTAATTTAAAATGTTTGGCTGAAAAAAATTGTATAAGATACTCCTGGTTCAATGGTTCTAATCCATGTAGTCACCACAGCTATTGCAAAACATTATTGGGTTTTGTATCTAGTAGAAATACTGCAGCAAGCCACAAAGTCCCATAGAGGTTATACGGGGTAAAAGTAATTCATCAGGTAACAAAATATCTCCTGACCAAATGGTAATCCAGCTTGGTAATGGTAATGGTAAACCATAATTCTGTTTTAATCAAGTCTGGTCTCATATAATTTCCTGGGAGAATTTATAAATTTGACACTATGTAAAAGCTTTGCTGAAAACGGGCCTAATTTATAGAAATCTTTGGTCATGGTGCTGTTACTATTCTGCACTGAATTCTGAATGGAAGTTGAAGGTGGCAAGTGGGACCTACACAGACATCAGCTCTCCACTATGGATGCATTGCAGTTTGTGTCTCGAGGCAGCACAGAATAGCTTAGAAGATGAAAGGAGAACATAGAGCCCTTAAGGAAGTCAAAACTGAGGCCTAAGATCAAATCCCTTGCTACTCCCACACGGATCTATAGAGCACCTGGGGGCTGGCTGTGAGGGCCCCCGGGAGAGCTGGTGGGAAGGGAGCCAGTGCTTTGCTGAGAGCTGTGTCTCGGGGTCAGAGCAGTGCACAGCTGGGAAACCCCAGTAACTTGTGTTCGCTGTGCCTCCACAGCCACACTTGTTGACCAGTCCCAGGCAGGGGCTGAACATCCTTTCTGGAACCTAAAAATGGCATTGTCACACTGATTAACCTCAGTGAAATGTGGTATAATTTAGGATGTATTTTTCTGACTTCCATGACATCAGAACCCTTCAGATGTTGTATATAATTACAAAAATGTCTCTCTGACTTGTTGCTGAAAATACATGGGCTGTTTTGTTTTCAAAAACAACATGTTCTTTCCCTCTTGTTTGTCTATTTTTGGCAGGTTTTACCATGAAAACTGTGGTGATTATTACAGTGAAAGCTCAAGTAAAACTTAAGATTACACCCTCTAGCCTGAAGTTTTATAAAGGTATTGAGCTTTTAGCTTTCCTCCCAGGATTACTACAGATTCTCTTTATGTAGTACTCCAAGCAGATGAAATACACTACTTTTTTGTAACTGGTGCTGTCCAAGATCTTACTAGAAGTATCCACAGAGTAAACTATCACTGCAGAGGGAGATATGCAGCAGCAGAAAGGGAGTAGGCACTGAAGTACACCATGCAGAAGCCTGAGTAATGGGCAAAAAATGGGAGTGTAACCCTATGACCATATTTAGTTTCCACATGTGAATCTTGGCTGGCTGAATCCTACCCCAAATGCCAGTGAGGCCTGAGAAGCTGGAAATCTTTTGCTCTGTGCATACAAGCAGAGTCATGACTCATGCAGAAGAGAAACAGTTTTCCTTTGCAAGAGGAACATTTTTCCTTACTGACCAGGGAGACACCAGAAAAGAGCTTTGCTTTCTGAGTGATTCTATCAATTCACAGCAGCACTGTGGAGGTAAGAAAATCAAGAAAAGCACCTACAGCTCCAGGAATTTGCTGATTAGAAGTGGAAATCTCTGTTTAAAGACAGCCAACCAAAATCACTATGTAATTCAACTCATTTAAGACTGAATTAAATTGAGTGTAACTTGGATGGTTGAATAAATTTCAAATGTCAGGCAAAGAAATGAAATTAGAGACCAAATAATAATAATGCAAGATATTTAAAATGTTGTGCAATTTAATCTGAGTAGGGAGCTCGGTGTATAATCGCATTTGCACTGGGCATTATTTCTGATGTGGTACATTTTCAGCATTAAAAGTGATGCATTAAGGCTCTGCCGATGATAGAGCTCTATCGCAGAAGGGTTATATTTCTTGGAAAGGAAGGACACTTCAGAGAATCCCAGATTATGGGAATTTGTTTCCATCAAAGCTGTTGGAATTTTCCGAGTTACTTCAATGGAAAGTGAAGTAAGCCAATGAAAATCCACCCCACAGTGAGAGAGAACATCATTAAAAGGTGTTAGCAATCAGCGAGCAAAGCAAACAGGACTGATTTTAAAGCTTGCTCTTTTTCTCTCCTGACTGGCTCCAGTGACCCTCTTCTTCTTATATTTATGAATGACACTGACCTACACCAGATGAAAATCAGCCCCTCATCTGTCACACTGAGCTCCCCGAGCCCGGCGCGTTTCCCACCGCGGCTCCCTCGCTGTCATCCCGCTTTCCTCACCGCCCCGCAGTTCTCCCTGAAAGTGGCCGCAGGAACCGCCCGGGCAGCAGGGCAAAGCCTTTCCCTGACGGTTTTCTTTTAAATCCATGGCAACGCAGTGTTTTATTTTTGTGTCTAAGGAGGGGGAATTTCCACTCCACCCGGGAGCGCCCCGGAGCCGAGGCGGCTCTGCCGAGCCGAGGCTGCCACCTCCCGGCTCTCCCCGGCCCGGGCCCGGCCGAAGGCCCGCCTTTGGAGCTCCGAGAGGGATCGTTTGGTCCTGCTGAAGCCCTTCCTTTATTTATCAAAACACCCCGCTGTACATCATCTAGCAGCAGTGCTCTACTGTGCTCTCTCCAACTTATGAGGTGATAAGGAAGCATTTTAAATTATCCATCACTTTGTGTCTGGGATAAAAATGCTCCAGTGGCTACAGGAAAAATCCTAATGTGAGAAATCAATTCTAAGTATGAGAAATCAAAAGAAACAGACAATAACATATCAGCTTAAGGAGACAGCTTGGGAAAAGCTTCACATTAGTGAAGGTACTTCAATTTATATTTAATCTGATAAAATAAAGTTTGTCAACCAATTTGTGGGTAGAAACATACCCTCTGCTTTCATTTTAATAGGACTGTTTCAAAAAGTCATCTGTTACTGCAAGTGTAGAGGAGAAAGTAATTGAAAAAACCCCAACATAAGAAACACATGGACCTTTTGATGCAAGTCCTGAGAAGGATCATGAAGATAATCAGAGGGCTGGAGCACCTCTCCTATGAAGACAGACCAAGGGACTCACAAGTGTTCTGCCCTGAGAAGAGAAGGCTCCTTGGAGGCCTTAGAGCAGCCTTCCTGTACATGAAGGGGGCCTACAAGAGAGCTGGAGAGGGACTTTTGACAAGGTCATGTAGTGACAGGACAAGGGGGAATGCTTTAAAACAAAAGAGGGGAGGTTTACATTAGATATTAGGAAGAAATTATTTGCTGTAAGGGTGGTCAGACACTGGAACAGGTTGCCCAGAGAGGTTGTGGATGTCCCATCCCTGGCAGTGTTCATTGGGTGAGGCTTTGAGCTACCTTGTCTAATGAAAATTGTCCCTACCCATGTCAGAGCAGTTGGAACTATATTATCTTTAAGGTCTCTTCTGACTCAAGACATTCTGTGATTCTATGATTCTATGGAAAGACTCCCTTGAGGACAGCAAAAATGAATTGAGCAGTGTGAACCATGAATTGACTGAAATCAGTACCAGGCTTTCCACACCGGGAAAGTGCAGCCAAAAATAAAACAGGGAAGGCAGAAATTTACACAAGCAGACCTCCCACTTGTTAATAATTCACAGCAGAGAGATAAAGCTAGAGCAAGACTGAAAAAAGCTTTTTTTTTTGCCTTTTTTTTTTTGCTTTTTTTTTCTGCCTGTCTTTCCTTAAAATCTTTGTTGGGATTGAACTGAGCTAGAGGCTCCAGAGATGCCAGGTAGTGCTGTAGTAAAGATAATGCATCAGGTGAACCCTTTAATACTGTGCTGTGCTTCTGTAGGGGGTTAACCCTGGCTGGATGCCAGGTACCCACCAAAGCCTCTCTACCACTCTCCTCCTCTGCTAGAGAGAGAAAATACAATGAAAGGCTCATGGATCAGGATAAGGACAGGGAGAGATCACCCATTACTGTCATGGGCAAAACAAACTCAGCTTGGGGAAATTAACTGAATTTCTTACCAGTCAAATCAGAGCAGGAATATAAGAAATAAAACTAATTTTTAAAACATATTCCTGCCACCCCTTCCTATTCTTGGGCACAACTTAATTCCTGAATTCTCTGCCTCCTATCCCCAAGCAGCACAGGCAAATGGGGAATGAGAGCTGTGGTCAGGTCATCACGTGTTATACCTGCCTCTCCTTCCTCCTCTGCTGAGAGGACTCCTCACACTCTTCCCCTTCTCCAGCATGGGCTTCTCTCTCCACTGGGCCACAGGTCCTGCCAGGAGCCTGCTACAGCACAGAAGTCCCATGGGATCCTTTGGAGTAGATAAAATATATTTCCCAGGGGAGATAATAGTTTTACCTGTAACTGCTATTTTTTGCAAGCATATGAGATCCTTTAAGGAAACAGCAGTGTTCTGGGAAGTCCAGTCCTCTGCATCGGAAGCACTGGTGCTGCTGGTGGGTGAGCTTAGGCACTCCCATATTTGCTCTAGTTTTAGAGGAATAATGGGCAGGAAAACACCAAGCTTGAGTAGTTGCTGGTTAACATCTGGCTGTTTCCTTCTCCTTCCAATATCACAAAACAGCCCTAGGCCTCAACTCACCAGCTGGGTTCAATCAAGCAAGCAGATCCTCTGTTTTCAAAGCCACACTAGGCACCAGGAGCAGATTGGTGACTCTGGCACAATATCTATTAATAAATAAAAGCATCAGGCTTTGCATTTGAATGGGCCCTTTTCTTTGGCAGATCTCAAAGTAATTTCTAAAGAAGGGCAGGCATTATTATCTCCATTATGGGGCTATGTTATATGACAAGCTCTCAGTTGGGGACTGGGCAAGATCTTGGCTCTCCAACAAGGAACAGCTGCTCCCCCTGGTTAAATGCCACACACCAGCAGTCCTGAAAGCTTTCAGGTTCTGGCCAAGCACACAGAGTGCCTCAGCCAGATGGGCAAGAGCAACTGCTAGAAGGCTGGTTCTGTTACCCAGTTGATACTTGAGGTAGCTAAAACTTCACAGAAGACTTGTCCAGAATTCCAGACAAGCAGCGCTAGTTTTTAATGTGACTCACCTATTTAGTTGTTTTGCTCCCCTATAATCAGTTTTGAAATAGTCCTCACTTCTCCTTGGGCAGGGATCCAAACTGACCTGCTGTGCAGAAGACATAAACTTTTTTATTTGAAAATGTTCTGTTAGGGAAAGTTTTAAACCTGTATCCATTTTGTGGGTTTGCTACAGGCTTTAGAATGTTTCTATAATGCTTGAAAACATGGTGTCCTTGCAGAAGGACTACCCTGCAGGTAACCTGCTTCCCTTGCATGCTTCCTATGTAAACACCATCTATACACATCATAGCTGATGTTTTAGCCATTGGGTCATGTTATATGTTAAACCAAGGATTTATCACAGTCCTTTTTGATTCTTAGTTAAAATGTCAAGTTGGCTTGTCTCCCAGATCCCTTTGCAAAATATAAATAATGTGTATTTCCAGTTAATAGTTCATTAAATTACTTTGAGACTTACACATTAACTTGGTGTTTTAGCTAGTGAGCCAGAGCAATGCAGGCTCACTATAAACCATAGCTTTATGGTTTGCAGACCACAGCACAGGGTTATATGTACCTTCACATGAGCATCCATTAGCAAAGAGAAGAGCTGCTTCCCAGCACAGAGCAGTTCAGAAGTTACACGTGCACAACACAAACAAGTACACACAACACAAACAGGCACCTGCTGTCGGATACTGGCATTCATTGTCTCTGACAGCTGCTCTGAACCAGATGGGAAACAGCCATTCCAGTTCTGCTGTAAGCCACATCCCCACACCAGCATCGCTGCAGACTCCCAGGCTGGCATCTCAACTGAAAGGCAGCACGGCAATAGAGTAAAGAAGCCAAATCCCCCCTCCCCAGTGCCAGTGTCATCTCTCCAGGAAAAAACTGAGGCATATTTGATGTGGAGAGGAAAGAAGCAGAGGGAAGTAGGCTTTTAGATGCTGTACTTGGAAAGATATGACCACATTTGTTCTGAACACAGAGAATGTCTGGGTCCAGTGTTGACAATCTGGCAGTGACTAAATGCTGTCAACTTCACTCAGACGTGATAAACCGAAGAAAAAAAAAGTAACAAGTCATCACCAAAAGCAGCAGTGTCCAACCCATGAGTCAAGCCCTCTTAGTGAGGCATGACAGCATTAAAGATAAGATATAAAAGAAGGAGCAGAGGTACTGCTGACACTCAAGAACAGAAGAGAGAGAATTGTTAGGTTATGTTTCTTTACTTTGTTTTACACTCTCAGGTCCAAATCTAAGAGCAAAAGAAGATGCTGCTTGGTAGGAAGGAAATATAGTGCTATAGATCTCTGAAGACAGGGACACCGAGGAATCAAGGGTCATGGGATGTTGGAGGAGCAGAGGAACAAAGAACATAATGAAAAGCTACAGCTATAAGGCATGTCTAACACCAATTAACCATTACTGCCCTGGAAAAAAGTAATAATCTGAAGAATTTCTACATTCATGATAGTAAAACCAGTGAAATCCAATATAGTCTTACCAAAACAGTTGGATTCAGCTCCACCCAAGTCCAGTGGCATTCTAAAAAAATTATTAATAAATTCTCAGCCCTTTAAATTAGGTGTTGGCAGTTATTTTTCCTCAAATTCTATCATTCTGGGACCCTGCACAGAGATAAGCTGTAAACTGATCACACATTAAAAAACTCATTTAAAAGGAGAGGTTTGGAACATAGAAGCCCACTTCTGTAAATTTTATGTGTATCAGCAACCTGATACTCATAAAAACCTTTCTGTTCTATAAATGTGTGCTTCCCTAGATCCATCAAATTACTGATTGTCTCAAGCGTATCAAAGCCAAAAAAGAGAAAGCTCATATCTTTCCTCTTTCAAATTTGAATATGTTATTAGACTTCCAAGACCCTTTTGATGTTCCAGTTCCACTGCATAACAGACATCTTAAGTTCAAATCTGTGTCTGTTTTATGTTACAAAATGCAGCAGGTTTCACCTTGAATTTTTATCTTTCTCCAGTCCTCTTGGAGAAGTCATCCAAAATTGGGTATTAATTGATAATTGCCTGGATTGTACTGTTTTTTACTCAGCATCTTCAAGCTTCTTTGGGGATAGCTGCTATAAATTCCATGTCAGTCTCACCAGTGCTGTAGTACTGATGACCTGTTTGACCAGCAGTTACAGTGTAATACAAACATTAGCTGTTGGTCTTGACCTTCCCTAAAATTCAGATGATTTCTACATTTGGAAGATAATCATCATTCACCTATGGGAAGATACTCCAGCTCATAAATTCAAGGGGTTTGGTTTTCATTGGCTTTGGAGTTAGTCTAGGATCTATGCTTTTAAATGCCATTGCTGTTTATAGGTTACATATTCTAGTCCACTCCCTTTAATGCCTTTCATCCAGTGTGGGTCATGTCTAGACTTGAAAAACCTGCTTGCAAGAACAGCTGTAGTCATGAAACATATAAAGAGAAAAACTGACACATTCAATTCAGCTAATGTTGCTTTTCTGGAGTCCCAGGATTCACCTCATCAGATAAAGATGCGAGTAAACTCTCCTGCTGCGTAAACAATGCAAACCCCAGCAAGTTTTGATGGGCTGCTACAAACACCTGTCCCTAGGCAGTGGTCCTCTCACAGCTTTAGACATCTGTTATAGGATGGTTTGTCTACAGAGGGAGTCTATACATCTGTACGGTTTTTTCACTGACTACAGAAGGAGCCATGATGATGAGCTCGGAGTAGCCTGACTTTGCAATGGCCATCAACAGGGGAGGTGGATCCATCCCCATTGGATCCAGAGATGTTCTTTAGTACAGCGGGAGCATGATACTGCTCCCAATATGAGTAAATAGCTTAGTCAAGTGGGCTACTTTTTTTCCCTTTCATAATGGTGGAGAATCATCCTGAAATAATTTCTGAAAATGGAAACCTAAAATAAATATTCTCCACTGGGAAGCAGTGCTGACTTCCTTCCCTAATACATGATTAAATCATCAGGGTGCAGAGAAATATTAACATGCAGACAGAGATGTGCTGCGTGCAGAAGAACAAACCACAGCATTGGCTCATCTTTGTGTACCACAGACAGACAGGAACATGCTGCACATAGAAGAAGAGATGAATACAGTAAGCTGCTTGCATGCACACAGACCCACACATCATGCATGTACAGGGATGAATTATATCACCCTCAATATGCAAACCAATATATACAAAGTTAACATGTGGCCCAGATGGGAATGAACAAATAATAAAAATGGTGACTGCATACTCATACACACCAAAGGCACATAGATAAATAATAAGCTATAATAATTTGAAATGCTAATAAGTAAAAAAACCCAACCGTACACAGACACAGAAAATAGCCAGTGAAATTTTCTGTGTCCTGGTGACTGATGTGGTGACACTTTGAGTCCCAGCAGGTGGAATTATAGAGGAGGAATCAACAAATGGCATAGGAAAATGCACTTGTCAAAGGTATCACTTTGATGTGTATTAGGCAAAATGAAATATGACAGCCATGCACTGACCGAAAACCTTGGGAGGCTTCTTCTGCCTCAGAAGCCATATGAGCAAAAAGGGTGCTGGAATAGCAGCCCTGGCAGGGCAGAGGCACAGAGCAACCTTCCCCAGGCTTCAGCTGGGTCATGGGACTTGTGACAGGTCAGAAAATTATTGCTTACACTGCTGAACTATCAGATACAGGGGCTAGAGACATGATGCAGGGGAAAAAAAATCAGAAAATCATTAGCCATGACATTACACCCACAGCTTCTGGGGTGGTTGCAGGTGTTAGGCTCCCCACTGCTGGGGGGAGCTTGGCTCCTGTGGCACCAGGAGAGGAGGAGCAGGGGCAATAAAAACAGGGGTGATAAAATCAGAAAACAAAGCTCTGCTCAACAAGCTATGCTGACAATTTACTTTCCTCTGGAAAATATGCACACACTGGGAGGAGCAGGCTGCAGACCTGCTGTGCTCTCAAGAAGGATGCTCGCCCTGGGGTAGTGCTGCTGCAGTGAATGCAATGGGGTCCCTGGCAAGGGGTCCCTAAAGCTGTAGGAAAAGACCACTTTGTTCTGAGAAGATGAGTGACCACAGTAAGCTGTGTTTGTGCAAAATTATTATACTCAAAGCTGAGGTGTGGGGAAGTGCTGTGAACCAGTGTTAATGTAACCATTTGAAGTTCAATTAACACTGGCACAGGCTGCCCAGAGAGGTGATAGGTGTCCCATCCTGGGAAACTTTCAAGGTCAGGTAGAACCTGGAGATGTTCCTGCACAGGGTTAGACCAGATGACCTTGGACAGTCCCTTTCAAACCAAAGTATGCTATGATTTATATGGAAAAACAAGTCTATCCCACAAAATAACCGTGGATGGGATTTCTAGGCCCAGAACAAAGAAGGCTTAAGGAGATTTGTCAGGGAAAAGTGACAGATGTTTGTGGACAAAAAGCAATGGAGAAGTAATATTTTCCACATCAATAATAAAGGACTTTTACTCAGTGCTTTTACCTGAACGGATCAATGAAGGTTACAAATGTTATGGATAAAGCAATATATTCACTGTTCAAAATGCCAAGCGTTTAGGCAGAGAGCCAGGTTTAATAAAAATGAAATAGAAGCCGTGGTTTGACTAAATCATTCTTTTGGATTTCTAGACAACATTATAAAGTGTTAGCGGCTGTGGTAAAGAGCACTTTGAGGGCATGATTCATGGCTGTTTTACTCCAGTTGCACACTGGCTGAACACCCCTGGACTCAATAAGCACCCTAGTGAATCAGATATGAAAGCTGTCAAGAGAAAGGAAATACAGAATGCAATGATCTTTATCACTAATCTGGTTATTATTGTGGTACACTGATCCCAAAGTCGCAAGAAGGGTCTTTGTGTCAGGCACATTGCTACTAGCCTTGAGCTCTGATTGTGACTTTTGTTTTCCTTTTTGCTCTTCCTTAAGCTCTCAGGTGCTCAAGTCAGATGATTAAATAAAAACTGTTGGCTTTGTGTTGTTATTTTTTAAAAGGGGCTTTCTGGCCCTCACAGGGCTGCTGGAAGTACCTTAATAATAAAGTTCAGAGGTTCAAGACACAAATAAAAAGGAACTATATTTTTGCTGTCACTGTTTTCAAATACTTCTGATTTTAAGCTACTGTAATCCTGGAAGGTCTTGCTACATCATTTTGTAGAGCCTGGAGCACTCATTTGGCATATGTGTGGTCCAGATTTAATATTTCAGAATTAGATATCACTTGTTAGACTCTGAAACAGTTAAATGTTAGGGGAGAATGACCTAAATAAAGGTAGCAGAGGTCAACATAGAAAATAACAAGACAAACCAGTAGCACAGATCTACCTTGAAGTTTTAAAATCTCACTTTGCAGGATTTATTGTTGAGGCCATTAACTGCTGTGCCCAGCTACAAAAACTAATGAGACCATTAAGGAGAAAATTAATGAAAGGCAGAGATGACTTCTTTTGTAACTTACTGCTTGTAAGTAGATTGTTAAATTGTTAGCATTGCTATTTAGTACACATTTACTGGATTTAGGTAACCACATTGACAGGATTTTGGAGGTATTAATACAAGGTAATGGAGGGATCTGCTAGTTAACACAGCGGAGAATTCAGTCTGCTAAGGAGAAATAAGAGCCTGATTCCTTTGATAAGAACTGCACTAAAGGCCATGATTCCCATGTTGAAAGAAATCATAGGAAACATTTAGCTAAATAAATTCAGGTCAGTGAGCTATAAACAGAGAGTTTTGGATGTTATGTTGTTTGTTGTTAAGTGTAAAACACATTTGACAAATAGTTGTCATCAGCACTGATTCATGATGCAACCTGCAGCTTGTGATCAGCCCTTTGCTCATAATGTCCTCACCTTCCCAAGGTGTAAGATGTTCTGCAATATCAGAACTGAAACAGTTCAATGCAAATTGTAGTTTTCAGGATGGGCTCATGCTTAGAGGCTTTTCAATGATGTTGTCTGTAAGAGGTCTGCTGGAAACACCAGCAGTCTGGGGCCCTAGAGACTCTGCAGGTGCTTTAAGAGCCTGGTGATTCTAAAATGATTTGCAAAATGGGTGTCACCGAGAGAAAACACTTTCTGTTTTATTCATTTAATTCAGTTACACAACCAGGGATGTGTTCAGTGCAAACACTGTACACTCAGCCCACACATTTCTAGGTGTGTGTGAAGTAGCATCAGTATTCTCATTTGAGGCGAGATATCAGTTTTAATGTCTTCTTATTTTTTCCAGATTAATTTTAAAACCCAGTCCTAAGTCCAAAGCTCTGTCTGTAAGCTTCAGATAAAACTAATTTTGGGCTCGCTGGCAGCAAAAAGTGGCATAGTAAGTAGTTCTGTGCTGGGTTTCCTCCTTTGTTAAATAGGAGTGGGATTTGGAAACATTACAGTGAATCTTCCAAATCATCAGGTGTGTAATGACTCTTTCCAACTAAGCAAAAATGAGGGCTTAGGGTAATAAAATATAATCATCTCAGAAGAACTTAACACAATATGGGGATGTTGAAGAGGGAAGGAGTGGGCACAGACCTGGGGCAGACTTCCACTAGCACATCCAGCTGTG
This sequence comes from Ploceus nigricollis, assembly GCA_013399945.1. Taxonomy (NCBI): domain Eukaryota; kingdom Metazoa; phylum Chordata; class Aves; order Passeriformes; family Ploceidae; genus Ploceus; species Ploceus nigricollis. The sequence continues at coordinate 367,068 of VXBC01008336.1, forward strand.
CCTGCTGGTTCAGAGCCTGCAGTAAAGGTGGCTGCTCACCAGAGCAGCCAGCAGTGTACAATAGCAGTGAGCGATGCTAGAAGCTGCACAGTCCCATATTCCCCCACACAGCTAAATCCATTGGTGCTATTCTGGTACAATGGGAGTACAATGTGTCAAATAAAACCAAAATCTTGCCTGTATGGCTCCAATTTTTTGAAGAACTGAATTACAAATTCTTGTTTCAATGACAACGGCCTTATTAGTATCCTCTATAGTGTATTGGTAGAATAGCAATGAAATGGCCAGGCTCTGTCAGACACTCAGAAAACATCCTCTCTAGATCTTCTCTCCAGTGAGCTTTTTATTTTTGGTCCTTGAGCTGCAAAGATGAGATGTGACAGGAGTGGCTGTCACTTTTGGTTGACAGTGCTTTGTCGGGTCAGCACCTTCCAGCTCACTGGGGAGCTCAGGCTCAGTGGGTGCCGTGGGCAAAGTCAGAGCCCTTCACTGTCTCATCCCATCTCTTCATTAGAGCAGAGATCACTTGCTCTGGTGGATATTTTCCTGCATCTGGATCAATGTCTGCATACTCTTAAGGGTACTTCCATTTCCTGGTGTCAGTGGGAACAGTGGACCTCCTATAGCCAAAGGAAATACATTTCATTGCAATTGTGCCATGGCTGTGTTACGAAGATCAACAATGTGATCATAGTTTCTGGAACAGGCACATCATATTTTTAACTCCTGTTTAACACAATCCAATTTTGTTTTGTTGTTAGTACAACTGGCAGACATTCAAAACGTGTTGGGCAAAATGGAAAACTTGCAAGAAATGCTTCTTTCCATGAGACTTGCAAAGGAACATTTTACTTCTGTGTTTCATTAGAAGATAAGCATTCAGAAAGTCATCCATGTAGATGAGAAAAGCCATATGCACTTTAGAGACAAGAGAAGGAGAAGTTTTGAAAGGAAGGCCCACTCTAAGATACTTGTATCACCATAGCTGACTAGGAAGAAGTGGGTTGTTCAATTTTTAATATTCCACAGTCTGTAAGTCTGTAGATGTCCCTTTTGTTCAGTTACTTTCTTCTGGTCAGTGTAGTAGAAATTCCCTTCGACCACTCCANAAAAAAAAAAAACAAAAAAAAAAAAACAAAAAAAAAAACAAACAAACAAACAAACAAAAAAGAACGGCCAGCTCTGGCCCACATTTTTAAATTCCGTAGAATTCAGTAGGTCAGTAGCAAAGCACATAGACCCTTAGAACCCAAATAATTTTCATAAAGCAGCAAAATCTGTGTTACTTATTACCTTCAGAACCCTCAAAAGCTATTTCAGGTTAACAGGTAACACATGCATAAAACAAGTTGGATAAACTAGAGCTTTTCAGCAGTGCTTTACATACAGATTCTTGGCAAATAACATTTTCATTCTGGACTTTATTTGCTTGCTTCCAGGGCACATCAAGCACCTACATTTAAAACTTATTTTTTATCTTCTTTTCTTCAAGTATTTATACCCTGTGGCTACCTGGTAGCCTAATAAATCCTGTTTACCTTTGTAAACAGAAGATTTTTTTTTCCAAGCAATTAATGAAGGAAACATTACTGGGTAATCACAACGTTCTTTCTGCCGCACGAAATCCTCCGCTACTTTGCTTATCATCTCCTTCCTCTTGCAAAAACTGATTATGTGAAGCTGAGAGAAATCCATGGTGAAGTGTTTTATTTACATGTAAAGAGGAGCCTTGCAGCCTCTAAATCGGGTGCTTGCATTTACTGTCTTTCCTAGGCCCCCTGCCAGGGGCAGAAGGGCCCAGCTGGAGGACAATGCTAAGCACCCAAGCTGAACTGTCCTTCTGCAGTGCTGTGTGCATTACCTGCACCCAAACAAGCCTCCTTGAGAAAGGTATTTTTAAGAAGAGTGCTTCAAAATCACATAGTCTCAAAAATCAACAGCAGGATTTGGTATTTCAATTGCTATTGTATTTTTCCAGTTGGAAGCAGTTTCAGATAAATCAAAATATTCAGCAGCAACTTATTAATTTCACTGGAACTGTGAATTAAAAATCTTCTTGCAAATTAGTTTCTACAATGTTGAAAAATTTCACTGTTAACATTTCAGCTTTTCTGCCTCATGTAACACACATTCTCAAGTGTTTCACTAGGAGCAGTCAACTAAGAATATATTAATTCCTACAAAGCAGGACTTCCCTTTTCTAGCCTGCTTTAGAGCTGGCTTTAAATATGTGTAGAATAGAAAGGAAATCTTTGCACAGATCCTTGTGTCCATAAGGCACTTCTTTGGGGAATCTTGTGTAAACAACACTAACATCTATTAGGCAGTCCTAGGACTGCAAACAAACAAACAAAAACAAACCCTGGAAAACAGTATATAATATTTTTCGTGTATTTATGAATCCATGGTTGCCATAATTCCACCAACTTTGACCAGAGCAGCCTTAAACCTTATTTGAGCATATTCAGCCTGCACCTCATGCCCAGATTTGGAGGACTGAGCATTCCCTCACAAGGCACTAGACACTACCTTCAGGGGTCATTTTCAAGAAAAGTTGAAAGTATCCTACAAAAAATATTTGAATCTGTCTGGAGGAGACCTCACCTTTGAATTTGCAGATAGGTCTTTGGGAAACTTCAGTAATGTAGCAAATCCTTAAAATCTCCATGATTCTGAAGTGGACAAACTGCAGTTGCTGTCTGTGGTCATCAAGTCATTGTGGGCAGCCCTGTGCATGGAGAGGGATAAAAATCAGAGGCAAAACTGTTATAAAGAATTTAATTACAGAATCTCTATCAGTGTCAGAATTTTGATTGGCTTGTCAGTGGAAAAAATAACGTTATTGCTATAGAATTAATGTGGCTTTAATTAGAATTGATGCTTAAATTAAAAATTATGATAAATTCCTTATTGTAAAGATGCCGTAATGGTTATACTCTGTCAAAGTATTTTTGTTTGTAACTGAATAAGTAATATTATAATAGTACTTGTTTTTTACCTTTCATTACTAGATCTCATTAGTGTGAACCTCTATGAATAGGATGATCTTAGATAAGTATTTGAAAGTGTTTATGAAACATTAATGAGTTCTGTCCACAACCTTTGGGGGGGGAAAATGTACTCTTATAACAATTTAACAGTTGGATAAACTAAGACAGGTGGTTTATGCAAATTATTCGAGGTCAACACAGAAAAATAGCACCTCTCGCATCCTGAATGCTCTCATCCTCCATTAACAGTTTCTGCACTTTTTCTGTTTCTATTTGTTTTATTTAATTACAATTTAAAAGACTCTTCTAAAAGGCTGCTGCCATAGCTGCAGGCAAGGTAGTATCTGGAAAAATACACAGTACCCTGATTAAATATAAATACATTCAAACAGACAAAATATGAGGCAGGCATCACAATGCTGTAAGTCCATACTCAGAGCCACTGTAGATTGCACATAGATTTTAAAAGGTGAATTAGCCGGTGATAAAAAGAAAATTCAGCTCCACGTCCACCTCCTTATTTCTTCCCATATTCCATCTTCTGTTGTTTGCACAGGAAAAAGATCAACATATTAATGGAAAAGAATAGTTGGTCACCTGAGCTTAAATAGGAGTGGGTTAGTGGGAATCTACTGCCCAATCTATTGCATCTGGAATCTGATTATACATCAGAGCTACAGGGCAGTTATACCATTTTGCTGTTGTACAACAATACAGATAGGAAAGGCTTTTCAGATTATTATTTTTTTAATAAATAGGAAGAGGCAGAGTGTGTGGATGCCTATGTATTTCCCTGACTGGAAGAAGCCTTCTCTGAGGAGGAGCTCAGTGGAGTACTGTCACTCATGGCAGGGGCATGGAGGGGCTGCAGGGGGGAATTGCATGGGACCCACTGCTCCTCCCCATTTTTCTGAGAGCATCCCTGTGCCTCAGCTTGTTTAATGGTTTGTAAAATCACCCTGACTGTCACACTTCAACACAAAATGAATGACACACACGCACGGAGTTGGAAAGGCAGAAAAGAAGGTAGTTTATTTTCAGACCTTGTATTTATAGAATGCTAAAAGTGATTATGGATTGGAGGATGAAATTGCCACCTCTCTAAATACACTGGTCAAACTAGCAGTCAATCAACTCTCTCCTCCTCTAGAAAAGAATGTAAAACAATCATTGTTTACATGAAAAGTGTGTGAGAAACTCCATTACAAAAATGTAAACATCAGAAGGCTTAGAAGAACTTTAGAACAGGGCAACACCCTGACAGAAATTTAAAATCTCTTCTGATCTGTAAATGAAATTATACTTTGAAGTCACTATTTAGGCTGACCTAACAAGCCATGTTGCTATCGGCTGGTTTGTAAACGTGCTGAAGAGTCATTTGACAAGCAGGAGTGATGACATTTCTGAAAGATTGTCACAACATTAGTTATTTAATACTGTACTGAAGTCAAAGACACTTACCTGTGGGGAGGAAGTTTCTGTCACAGGTCCAGTGGACTGAGCACTGAGTATTGGCTAGATTACTAACAGCTGAAAGTAAGAATTAATGTATGCCTTGGGCACTGAAGTAGTAGTCTAGAAAGAAAATCTTGTTGATATTTTGTAGAATATTCAGTTGTAGATGCTAAGCCTGGAACATAACCAACAAGTGATTAAAGAGATAAATACTGTTCAATTATAGTCTCAGCAGTTATGTTTTCTGGTTATTTTAAAATTTACTTTAGGAGTAAAGATATATGTTGTGATTTTGAAACACAGTTCAATTAAACCTAAATTGATTAATTTTAATGTTCTTGAAGCTTTAGGTAGTTGTTTGGAAAAGATTAAATAAACATGTAAAATATCTGGAGATTTGCAATCACTGCAGTCCTCTTTTCTGGGAAGCAAAAATCAACATTCATATCTATGTTGGACAGAACAAGCTAATAAATGAAAATCATCTGAAGGGTTCATTTGCTCTCCAAACTGTGACTGCACAGCAACCAAGGCTTTCTATGCAGAAGGTGCTGTGGTCCTTCAGTAGATGGATACCTGCTTATTTTCTAGTCACACATTTACTGCTCTTCACTCCATGTTGTTCTGCAGAACCATTATAGGCACTTACAGGGACACCCACCTGCCACAGCACTGTCAGACAGGTGACACGGGCAGAATCCACACAGCTGATATGAGTCAGGGAGACGCAAACTTGATTTGCCCATGCAGATGAAACACCTCTAGGCCCTTAAAACAGCATCTCTGAATTTGAGATATGGCGACATCCCAAAGAGTTAGTCAACATGGGAGCTAAAGCTGCAGTTCAGGTGCTGACGTTCTGGGGTAAAATTGCCAGTTTGGTTACTTCCTCCCAGGCAATTCAAGCTCTTTGAATGAAAGGCAGATCTTACATTATATAGTCATGTTTAACAAAGGAAGCAAACTGACTGCATAATAAGTAAACATGTTTTCCTATCAGATTAACAATCAAAATTAATCTTTTAGAAGAGCAGCCGCCAGAAATATCCTGAAGACATTTTTTTCCCTAGGCACAATATAATTACAGAATACCATTATGAGAAAGACTGTTGTTGTATTAAAATTATCTTGGTAGCTGTAGATTTGCTACAGTAGCCTTATTAAAGCAATCAGAAAATACACCAAGTAATCTTGAAAGCTCATAGGCCTATTTGGCTGTGACTTTCATCCCATTGACATCAAAGGATTCAGTCAATGAATCATTCTGCTCCATCAGTCTCACAGGAGCAGGAGAGAGGCAGATAAAATACATAAGGTGTCTTGGAAGACACAATAGTTTGTTTTTAGGATAATAATCAATTAATGTCCCTAAATAACACCAATTTTTGTGAATCCACTGTTCTTCAGTGCTTGCTACTTTTGAAAGAATACAAAAAGTCTTTAACTGGTCTGAAAGAGTGAACATTTTTTGCTTGACTCCTAGTACCCAAAGAACAATTGTTTAGCTGCTGTGTGGTTAAAAACTATCAGAAGAATGGACATAGGAAAAATTGAACACAGGAAAGATAGCAAATGAGAACATCTCACCAAGCAGTTCACTGACATGAAAAACACTCGTTTAATACAGATCATAAACACCAAAAGCATTTGAGACGAATCCATAAGGACCAGCAAATAATTCTATTGTAGGTAGAAAATCATCAATTCTCACAAAGAAAGCAAACTTGACACTGAGTATATCATAAACTAGTGGATTTATATCCATGGTTTGGATAGAAGGAAACTTCTCCCCAACTTCATTTAGCGCTGCAAAACCTGTCTGCGGCACCCCATTGGAATAAAAAGAGAAAGAAAACCTTCAGATATGTACTCAGGCAACTCAGAGACCCATGACAAAGAGGACAAAAGCGTGAGAAAGGCCCAGTTGTGCAAACACTAAAGTGAAGGATGTGAAGAGATGGCTGAAAACAGGAGAGGAGAGTGTCTAAGAACATAATGACAAGACCTGCTGCCACCATAGGACAGCCAAAACAAAAAGCCAGGTTCTGACTTAAAAAGACAATATATTTCCTTTCCAGAAGATCTAAGACCATAAAGTAAAAATGAGAACAAAGACAGAAAACAGATGACATTCAAGAGGCAGTCATGCCAGACCTTAACAAACCAGTACCCAAGAAATTTAAAAAACCTCCCTTGCAAGACCTTCTGGTCCAAATACCTTGAAAATCAGCCTGCAATAATTTGAAAGCAGTTGCAGGTAATGTAGAATGCTCAGTATTTTTAGGTGCTGCAGCAGGAGAGTTTAGTCCCTCAAGCACAGATGGTCAGTTATGTTTCCTAGTTTCCCTTGAGTTCAGTGCTTTCTGATAGTACATCTCAAGTGCAGCCATTTGCAATTTCATGAGACATATATCTTATGAACCTGCCTCTGGTGCAGCACAGATCTGCTCTCTGGCAGAAACAGCATTATTCTTTAAAAAGGGAAAACAGCTAATGATATGCAAATTCTTTTTATCACACTGTTTTCTGATAAGTTTTCAGCTAAATTAAATTCTTGGTGAGAACTAGCCATTTACCAGTTTCATCTTCTTCAAAAAGCAGGTGTATTAGGTTTGCATGACCAGGTTTTGGTAGCGAGGGGGCTACAGGAGTGGCTTCTTTGGGAAGCTGCCAGAAGCTTCCCCTACATCTGATGAAGCCAACACCAGCCAGCTCTAAGATGGACCCTCCACTGGTCAAGGCTAAGTTCATCAGTGATGGNTGGGGAGGGAGACAGAGGCAGGAGTGAATTTGAGTCCAGGAAGAGAGGGGTGGAGGGAAGGTTTTTTATAAGATTTGGATTTATTTCTCATTNTCTGATGAAGCCAACACCAGCCAGCTCTAAGATGGACCCTCCACTGGTCAAGGCTAAGTTCATCAGTGATGGTGGCAGCACCTCCAGGATCATATATTTAAGAAGGGGAAAAAGAAATTGAGCAGCCAGAGAGAGGAGTGAGAATACGTGAGAGCAGCAGCTCTGCAGACACTCAGGTCAGGGAAGAAGGAGGGGGATGAGGTGCTCCAGGCCCTGGGGCAGNNNTGAAAACCTGGCATCCAGCCAAGGCCAAGCCCTCACAACAAATTGCCAGAAATCTAAATAACCTAATTTTTTTTTTCTGGATTTTTGTTTGCCTTTTTTTTTTTTTTTAATNTGTTCAAGAGAAAGCTGCAGCTGGAGACAGAATATGTGAGTGAGAGAGCTCTGCAGACACCAAGGCCAATGGAGAAGGAGGGGAGGAGGTGCTGCAGGTGTAGAGATTCCCCTGCAGGCTGTGGCGAGGACCACGGTGAGGCAGCTGTGCCCCTGCAGCCCATGGAGGTCTGTGCTGGGGCAGAGATCCACCTGCAGCCCATGGAGGCCCTCATGCCAGGGCAGGTGGGTGCCTGTAGGAAGCTGTGATCCTGTGGGAAGCCCAAGTAGGAGCAGGCTCCTGGCAGGACCCATGGCCATGTGCAGAGAGGAGCCCTGGCTGGAGCAGGCTTCTGGCAGGACTTACATCCCTGTGGGGGACCCATGCTGGAGCCTGTTCCTGAAGGATTGCACCCCATGGAAGAGACCCACACTGGAGCAGTTGATAGAGAACTACAGCCTGTGGGAAAGGCTCACATTGGCAAAGTTCACGGAGCATTGTTTCCCATGGGAGGGACACAAATGGGAGCAGGGGAAGTGCATGAGGAGTCCTCTTCCTGAGGAGGAAGGAGCAACAGAGATGTGTGATGAACTGAGCATGCCCCCTTTCCCTGTCCCCCTGCA
>VXBC01008336.1:375377-400966 GCA_013399945.1 Ploceus nigricollis
TTTTTTTGCCTTTTTTTTTTTTTTTAATTATTGTCATTGTGTTGGCTTTTTTTCTTTAAAAACCCAAAACATTTCAGCATTGTCCCTGTGGTAGTTCATGAAAGCTGTAGCTGTCTCCATTCCCCTCTGTTGCCCAGGTTTTCTAGCTGGATTAGATATCCTATGGCAAGTCCTACAGCTGGGAACTCACACGGCAGGTCAAGGGAGGAGCAGTTTGTTTAAGAAACCCCCACAGCTGAAGGCTTTGGAATATGAAGCATGCAGACTACTGCTCCCATGAGACACTTGAGGTATCAAAACAAAACCATTTTCAGTTGAAAACATGAGCTTCATTTTTCATCATAAAGCATAATTTTCATTAAGAAAAATAATTTCTGAGCAGCTCCAAAAACAACAGTCGAGTGGCATACACAGTTCAATGGCTTATTAAAACCAAAGTGGGGAATTTGCATGTAATAAAATTGAGGCACAGCCAGGATATTCTCGGAAAAAAGAACCAGGAGACCTTTGCAAATTATTAACAGTAACAAATGCCAGTGAAAACACATTATCCAAAACCTGTTACCTCCAAAGTCCTGCACCTCCCTAAGACTCTGAGAAGGAAGTAATCAGGAAGGATTTGGGAAAACTTAGCAACTAATAAATGCCTACTTTTGCCAAAGTTGAGTAAAACTCCTTTCTTTTGCCAACAAGTGAATGATTCAACATTCAACTCTTTCTCCATCTGTATTAAAATGGAATGGTCTTTCCTGTATTTGATTGCTGGGACTGTTAGAAATACCAAAGCTACAGACAGGATGAATATTACCAAGAAAAGCCTCTGACATTTTCAGCACAAACTGATGCAAATCCCCCCAAGTGCATCTTCAATAACCCAAGTGTGGCATGGCAGTCCAGGTTATTTCAGATTACTAAACAGCTCTTGTTCTCCCAATGTCAGGCAGCTGGCCTTGTTTACCACTCTGGGACTTACTGGCAGCTGTGAACTTGTAAAGGCTCTCAGAAAGTGGGCACTACCTTAGGGTCATATTGCAACATCTTAAGAAGTTTTCCCAGCAAAATATTTTTTGCCCAATGGCTCTAACAGTCAGGACCTTTCTTTTCTCTCAGTGATTTTTCTGTGCTCTCAGAGACTATGTGAGAGGCGGGATGAAAGCAATGGCACAGCTGTGAAGAGCATCCCCAGAAGGTGTGTGACTCCCAGCAGCGAGCTCCAGCCCTGCAGGCTGGCACCCTACCCCAGTGCTGCCTTTGCAGATGGGGGGCAAAGGACAGGCAGCCACAAAGCAGCTGCAGAGTTCATCCATAATTGCTACAACTGTCCTAGTGCTTCAGCAGCCCTGGGATGGAGGAAGGCTGATGGAGGTAGATTGAGAAAGGTTAGACAATAAAGACAGTGGCTTGCCAAGAGTAGAAGAGCCCAATCTGAGAAGGAAAGCCTACAACAGCTAGTCAAATCTATATAATAGGTCAAAAATCTGCAGGGAAAATCCACCATTAAGATTGTAGTGGAAGAGCTGCCTAAAAAACGGAAATACTTGAGCTTTGTTCTTTGTTACAAACTTTATATTACTTTTTCTAGGCTTATATTTACTCTCAAGACAGCATTTTCGTTCAGGTTTTTTGGTTTTTGTTCTGTACTTACAAAAAAGGAAAACATCAAATGAGAATAGATGCAAAAAAACCCATTAGAATGATCAATGGTTCATTACAAGCTGTCTAGTGTTTCCTGACTAGCATTTTTTAAGCAGACTTTAGAAAGAGATTAATGTATAGTTTATAGTGCTTAGCCCTGTCTTTCTATATTCATTCTGCCTTGGACTCTAAAATATCTGTTAGAGTCAGATTCCTTTCCTAAAAATTTTAATCTTTACTGACTTACATTTCCAGTGTTTCTTCAAATAAAAGCAAGTCCTGAAATACAACTGTATATCTCCAAAAGCTACATTTGAAAGTATATCTGCACACTGTTCCCTAAATCTGTTTTGTAAATTTTCTGTCCTTTAATTTAGTTATTTGCCAATGGATAGGAAAATCATCAAACTGCACGCTATTTTTGAACTCATAAAATGGTATTTGGCCTCTACTTATGCTGTGAGATTAAGACAGGCTTGCAGACAAGGACATTAAGCATCGTGTCCTGCTCTCCATCCATACATATCCCTGCCTAACAGTTTCACTCAAAGCACCTGAGCTTAGGGCAACCCATAAATAAGCTCCAGCTGGAGCCCGACCTCCCCCACTCTCATCTATTCAAGCCATCCAAGAGAGACCAGGTGCATGACAGTGAGCAGACACAGACTTTCCTCCCCAGGTGTACACCAGATACCTGCCTGAGCCCACAGCAAAGCACATACCAGCTCAGAAACAACTTGGAGGCTGGGCTTGAGCAAGGGCTTGAAATTAAAATATCAGGTTAGACATGTCAACAGTGCTTCTTCTACACATGGCTGCAGAAGTGTATTGCATGTCACTCATCCATGCCTACAATTACAGGAGCAGAACTCTGTAAAATTCTCTTTATTTGTACATGCATATGAAAAAGATCAGTCAGTAGAGAAAGGTATTACTTAGATGCAAACCGTTGCTTGTACCTTCTGATGACAACAATAAAAAAATACAACTCTTAGGTGAAATTGCCAACTCTCTAGTCTTTTGTTTTTTAAATATAATATTGATGGTGATGTTAGATCTTGCCTGATTTACTTTCATTTGATCCAGGCCTCTACAGAAATCTGTTGCCTAGGTAACAAATGCTGTGCACCATAATAAGGCAAATTGCTGTTGAAATAAATAGTAATTATGGCCCTGGTTTCAAAAGTATTATCTTTCTCTTTGTTTTAAAGTATCCTTGGGTACAGCTGTGATCACTGGCTTTGTTCACGTGCATCGTCTCCTTGCAGGCAGCCAGGGGAAGAGAGAGTGCCCACTCATCTCTGCATCCTCTACCTCTGCTCCCTGAGCAGCACTAAGTGTGTTTGTATGGATATTTTCAAATGCTATTTAATTCCTCAGGGGTACATCAATACAAAGTGCAAAATTCCTGTCAGAAAGAGCAGGGTTTGATGTTATTCTTGTTCAACATCTCTTACAAGGACTGCTTACGTATGAGTGCCGTCTCACACGCCCTGCAGAGTCCTGCCCTGATCTGGGGCCTTGCAAGCCCATTCATATCAGTCAGGTGCTGGATTTGTTCAGCATACATCACTCTTCATCTAATAGTTTGGTGATTCAGAAACAAGTACGAGCTTGAAGGAATCAATAACAATATCAAGCCTAACATTCCTGAATTTGTACTCATAAAGTATTTGCACTGGAAAAACAAATGTGGAAGGGAATAGTGCTGGCTGCTTCCACTTATTATCTTATTCATCAGTTTTTGGGAGAGTATGGTGGTCTCAGCTCTCATGTGCAATGACCACCTGTAGGGAAGCTTCCCTGTGGGTGCCCTGAACTAGTCATGAGAGAGCACCGACTGTGGGGAGTACTGTGGGGAGTACTCATTCCCCTGTGTCCGGGCGTTCCAGTCACAGTCAACTGCAGCACACAGCTGAGACAAAGTTCCACACTTCACCTTTTTGCAGAGTAATCAGGTCCCAGAGCAAGAAAAACTATTGCTAAGCAGATATGTGAGGAACAAAACGCAATGAAACTACTTCAGAGACTGTAACCCCATTGTACGTGGGAGCCATCAGCCAGCACCTCTGCAGGAAAGGAGCACACAGCCTCCCTTGGTCCTACCACCCATGCAGTGGAAGAAGGATGCTCAGGTTATCACTCCACATGACAGGTCCTCTGGGTGTGCCCCATGTTTCCCTCTGCAGGAAGTGGAGTGCAGAAGACAAATTTATTCAGATGTAGAAGACATCTGTCTGTAAAGAGTGACTGCAATTCCATCCCTAGATATACTTTCCATTGACACCAGATTTACTGGATTGTAATGAACTAAAAGAGCTAAGTGATGGTCCTCCTAACCGGCAGACCTCTGGAGTGGTGGCACTGTCTTTAAACCATTCTCCATCTTAATGATTTTCTTGTGATTTCCCTGGTGTTTCTATCACTGTAATATCTTTGCTTACCAGAGCCTTCAAGCATTCTGCTTGATAAATTATCACAGATCCCAATTCAATAACATTGATGTGACAGCAGCTAGGGATGTGAGAGAATATGAATAAGAGAAATGTTCAAAATACCACTTTACTCAGGAAAATTACTTCCTCCCATTAGGAGAAGGCTTGGGGTGAAGGCAGGCTTGGTTTTGGACAGAAGGAGTAAGGCTGGTCCTCCTCTTGGCTTCTCTTCACTTGTCAGAAGGAGCTGCAGCTCATGGGGACACATCTGCATATGACATCATCGCATCAGGTTTTTGCATGGCTCAGTTTGGTCGAGGCTCCTTTTCAATGGAGTCAGGATTACACTGTGGGTACCCTTATACACCTGTTGCTCGTAAGGTTTGTGTACCTTTTTCAAAATGCAATAGGAGCTGAAGCACCAGCAGTCATTGTGGTGTAAGCTCTGGGACACTGTCCTGGCAATGGAGGTTTAGTAAGGCTTTAAAAGCTCCATGCTGAGCACAAAATGGTCAGCAATGGGAAGTGAATTTTGACCTATTTTGGCTACTTTTTGAGACTTCAAAGATTGTGCAGAATATGGATTCATTGTCCCATTGACAAATAAGGGGATGGGAAAGAATATGGGTCTGGCTTCTTTAAAAAAGCTCTGAAACCACTTAAAAAGTGTGTGTGTGTCTGTGTGTGTGTGTGTGTGTAAGTGTATGTATAAATGTATGTCCTGGGGGGGCAAGGAGGCAGAGGGAGTCAAAGATATTTTATTAACATGACCTGTTCTTTACAGAGTCTGACACACACAATCTTATCTAATTATTGAGAATATTTAACATCACCTAACTCCAGATAAAAATCTCTTTCTCTTCCCTCCTCCCCTGCCCCCGCCTTTGCTGAAACTTAATACACAGAGACTAATACGGCACAAAACCGTCTCACTGAGCTTTAAAATGTAAGACGACAATTCGTGACCTTTGCCATTGATTGCCAGCCAAGTTACATACGGCTCAGGGGCTCAGTGGGCCACCATTTGTCACCGTGCTGACAGTGAAATACGGCTCAGCCTATTGTTCTGCAGAAGCACCCACAGCCCGGGGAAGTTTGCTGGACGTTGCCCTGGGTTCCCTGGGAGACCCTGCAGTGCTTCATTCCCTGGATAATCCAAAAGGTTTGGGACAAGTCACAGCCATCAGGGCAATGAGAGAGCTATTCCTTGGAACAGCTTTGGAAACTAGGGGTTACAGCATTGCCAGCCTGGAAAGGGTGAACGAGCATCGTGCTTTGGGAAAGATCATTATATCTTGGATGAAAAAAGAAAAAAAATCGCCTTCCTCGACAACAGAGTGTATTTCTACAGTAAGCTGCTGTTTGTGAATACTGTGTTCTGCACAGTGGGGGTTGCTGTTCCCTCTATACACCTTTCATTTAGCAAAGGAAAGAAACCGAATCAGACTGTTTACTTGGGTGTAGCTACTCTCCCACCGTGCTGGCCAAATTTGCCTTGTAGGCTTAGAAAAACAGCTAAGGGCCAAGCAGGCTGTCAGACAGCTATTCTTTACAATTTGATGCCCACAACTGCACGGGTACAATTGTGAGGCACTTTGCATTATGTGAAATACATATTCACACAGTCCAAGTAACTGAGCACTCAATATGTGTGAAAAAGCTCTTTGCCTCCAATTACCACCTTCACAACAGGAACTAAGTTTTCCAGCTGACTCCTGAAGTCCCAAATTAACATCCTTAAAACCTCAATTTAACACCAGAGATAGACACAAAAAAATCTTCCTGCTTTCTACATTTCTGCATGTGAGTATCCCAGAACCATCTACATCTTGGCACTGAACTGTTTGAGCACACATCTTTCATTTGAATCTTAGCAGCACTGCTTCATGCACAGCACCACAATAATGTGGCCTTTGCCCATCCTTTCAGAGCTAACCTGGTAATCAAAATGCATTTAATCCTAAAAACCATGCTGTGATGAAGATGTTGCTATTCTAATTAGTGTTCTAATTAAGTACCTATTTTGTACCTATTTGGGATGGCAGGGGTGCTTTCCTGTCAACAGAAGTAAAACTGCAAGAAAGCCATATGCAGCCAGATCAATGGTCCAGTTCCATCAGTATTGCCCCCAGCAGCAGCAGCAGCAGCAGCCTCTGACCTTCCAGCTTTATCAGCCAGACTGCCGGGTCGTCTACATAAAGGCACTCTCAGTTCTTCCCATCTGAAGACCACATGCATAAATCATTCAGAGAAGAGAGAGACTGCCTCTCCTACAGCCCACATGAAAGCTCAAAATGCTGCTCCTACAGTGATAAATATATATTTGATGCCAAAAGGAAGCAAAAGCACAATAAGAAAATGGCCGGAAACACCTTGGAAATGGGAGATCTGAATCCCATCCCACCAGGCAAGTGGAAGGATCTAAGTGTTGACCCACTCCCTCAGGTAAGCCCCTGGACTGCCAAGCTGCCAAACAAAAAGAGAAGGAAAGATCTCCAGACTGGTTACAAGAAATAAGATGTTGGGACCCCAGCTCTTAGCATAGCCAAGGGTTCCAGACTTGCAGCCCACAGGGTTGGAAGTATCTTGGACATGATATCTTCCTATCTTCTAGCATCATATGCTGCCACGTTGATCTCATATGCGATTCTATATTTTAAAATGTAGCAGCACATAAGCTTTGGTAAAAGAATACAAGCTTTAATTCTAAGAGCAAATATTTGTACTTCTGCTTCTAAGCACTATGGTATTTGACATTGTTCAAATTAAAGCTTCAAATGTTAATCTGAGGCTCTAGTTGGAGTACAATGAATACAAGCCTTCTTCTTTGCTTGCCCAGTGACCTTAACCATTCTCTTCAGAAACAAAAATTCTTCCCTAGGATGCCTCCATGATTTCTGGCTCATCACGTAAGTATGGCTATGATAAATCCAGTAGGAACTTGCTTGTCATGTGTAAAAAGACTGACCATTTCTCTTTCTTCTGTTTAGCTATACATCATTTCAGAGTAAGGAGAAAGTGAGTTTGGTGGGTTTTTTTATTCTGATCACTGAACTTTTACTGTAAAAAAACCCATAATTGTTAATTATGCTAGGTTTTGTTATTCATGCTGGTATTTTCAAACTCTAAAAGTTAGCTTAATTGGATTAAGCTTCCTAAGGGAGGATTCAGATAATTTAACAATAGAGTTGCAATCACAAGAATACAGTAAAGGCTCTAGCATGCCAGATAGATAGGTCCACTCAGCCCAGCACTATATCTGATAACAAGCTAACTTCAGAGGTCTGTGAAAGGATGTTGGAACAGGGTCAGCACCTAGTAATACCCCTTCAGCCTCCAACATTTTGCAGATGCTGAGCTTCAGTTTGCATATCATAAATAAACCTTGGCAGGTCTTTTTCCTTGAGCTTTTTAGAAGAGAAAAGTCATGCTAAGACTGGAAAATACACTGAGGGAACAAGATAAATATCAGAGTTCTGCTAAAGTCAATAGATTTACATTTGAATAAAGCTGGTAGTAGAGCAAAAAATAAAGGTACATTTTAAAGTAGGCTATGGATAAGCAGAGGAAATCATCTTAACTGGAAACGACAGGAATATGCCCTGGTATTGTTTTATTCATCTGCAGGTTGACTCCCAGCTTCAAAATGTAAACTCCAAGTACTCTATATAATTTTTCCTCACGCTGCTGAACATCTGTACTCTTCCTTCATTTCAGGACACACAGCATTGTTATAATCACATAAATAGTAAGATCCACAGCAGTACAATTTGCAGTTATATTCAGTTTGAAATCAAGGAACTACCTCTTGGATATGATGCAGGTCCTATTAAAAAATATGCTGCCATTTATATATATATATATATAGTAGGTAGAAATAGTAGAATAAGCCAAAATATCTCAGTGTATGTAATCAACTGACTTTTGCCTCTGGTCTACACAGGGATGCACCAGCAGTGTGTAACACCCCTAGCAAAGTGATCTGGCCACTTCTGAAAAGGGAGTGTGATGGTGCTGCCATGTCCACACCCCATTCCCTACTCCCAGCAAGTAGGGAAGCAGTGAGTGTGCATGGTTTGTAACTCAGTCTTGGGTGCACTGTAGCAGTTCGGAGGGGAAAGCAAGAAGCCTGGCAGCCAGGATGGGACAATCTGCGAAGTGTCCTCAGAGTACTGGCTAGGTCTTTGTCAAATACTGTGACACAGGTCTGGAGAATTCTCTGCAGTCTGTCTCCTCTTGGTGATACAATTGATTATTTTCTCTACCCTTTTTCTTGAGAATTATATGAACCAGAGCTGTAACCAGAAAAAACAAAGGATCCCATTATGATGGATATGATCCCAGGAAAGGGATGGAGCCACCATTTCTGGGTCTATTTAAAAGTGTAGCAGTGGTACTCAGGCATGTAGCTTAGTGGTGTACTTGGTAGTGCCTAGTTCATGGTTGGACTCAATGATCTTAAAGGTCTTTTCTAACATAAATTATTCTATCATTCTATGGCACAGAAATGAATGTTTTAACTGTCACAATAAAAGACTGACTTCATTGTCCTCCTAAAACTCTTTGTATATGCATTTGATCAAGCTAAAAAAAATCCTGAGAAAGAAGAATATTTGAATTCTGAATGTCTTGGGAATGCTATAATCCTAGGATTTGCCTCCACTATATTCCCTGTGTTTCCAGTCCTGAGAGATGTTTCCAAGCCAGATTTAGCTTAGTTATGCTGAGTACTGACAACACAGCTAAGGAGGCATAGACTATAATAGGTCAAAATACTTAATGTTCCTGGCAGTCTTAAATTCATAATGAAGATTATTACAAGAAGGGCAGTTCCTTTTTGCCAAGAACACTGATAATTAACTTGTTTGGTGGAAAACACGGAGATGTTCAGTACTGGAACAATTCATCAACTTCTGTCTTCTGAAACCATTTCAAGAGTCGTAGCCCAGTTCCCACTGAACATGTTCAGATCACAGAAACACTGTCACACCTTGTACCTTCTCATATCTCCCCTGACCAGTTCCAGAAGGGTTATCCTTCTGCTGCAAGAAATTTCTGTCAGAGCACCTCAGTTTATTGGTTCAACAGTGTTAGGGAGAATGTAATTCTTCATTAAGAGAAGTTCATACTTAGAGTGACATTGCTTCAGGGAGAAAAATTTAAAACAACCCCTCCCAGAATGAAGATTACAAATAACTAAAATTTCTAAACTTGTTATGCTATGACTGTCTGAAATAATTCATGTTCACATCCCATCTTTCTTGAAGTAAAAAGAAAAATGCTTCTGAAAAAGCTAGACAGAATAGGGAATCAGAAAAAGTCATATCCACAAACTTAAATACATCATTATAGCTGAAACTTAATCAGAATTTTAGCTGTACAAAAAGCCAAGAAATAATAATGGCAGGGGTAGATTATGTACCTATATAATAAAAGAGGTTCTCTACTCTTCACGTTCAAAGCCAAACTACTTAAGCAGCCATATAGCAAAATCCCTTCCCCTCATCAGGGAAAAATATATGTATTTATGTGTATGTGAGTGTTTGGAGAACTAAGCATAAAGGTAATTTTAAATAAGATGTCTTATTAACATTATGATGACCATGCCCCTAGTCCCATGCTGTGGTTTATAACACTTTCTGTCAAACAAAGTATTGTGGTAGTTTCTTCAGTTTATTTGAGTGTTGCATTAACCAGTGTATTTCTGTTTTGCAGCGCTGGGAGCAGCTAGCCTTGAGATGCAGGGCCACTGCCCAAAAGAGAAGTTGGCCCCACACAGACTATTTCCCATGTTGTGACACCTCGCCTTGCAGCACAGCCACGCAGCCTCTAAGTGCCTTGGACCAAACCTGCTCCTGGACAGGTAAGGTGCGCTCCCGGGGGAAGGTAATGGAACTGGTGGAACCTTCTGAGAGTGCTGTTATTGGCACCTCACTTCATCCTGCCTGCCTGGGAAGTCAGCCACACCAGAGCACAGGTCCATGCATCCACCCACAGAGCTGCTGGGAAGTAAGTACATGCCAGTTCTGAAAAATGTCAAGGGAAAGCTGAAGCTGCGAGACAACAGTGCTGTGAGCAATGTTTGATATCTGCTCTCAGAGGATTCCTGCTGACTTAATCTCTTCAATTAACACCTTTGTGGGAGGTACCTTTTTTAGGACTTTGAGTAATGACTCAAAGTCATTACATCCTTCCACTCCTAGACTTTGTGTTTTGAGCAAGAAGTGCAGCCACAAGCTGATTCCAGCTGCCTTGAGAAAAATAATGGAACCAGTCAGGTTATCTGGCAGGTTTCCCCTTGGGTTTCTTATTTGCTGTTCCTTTTATATGTAAGTTTTTTTTCCATTTGAGTATTAGTCCATGGGGCTCTCAGGATGGGATTTACCTAGCAAGAATGCTGAATTTCTGCTGAGAACATGCTAAAAAGTGGAGTCCAAAGAAGGCAGAATGATTGCTCTCCAAAAGGCCCCATCTCTCTTCATTGACTACAGAAAGGATTTGGCTAGCTTATATTACACACCAGGCTTTTGCACTCTCAGAATTAGGTGAGGTAAATTTCACTTTCATCAATTACAGGAGCTTGAGCTATATGTTTTGAATTCTGAGGTGATGAGCTTTATGAAAAGCAGTTTATCAATGAAATTTGGGAGCTTATGTCAGCTTAAAAACTCTGGTGGGTATCAACAGGAGGCAGATCCAAGTCCTTAGTTTCTTCTGAGCCCCCTGCTCTATTCAGAGGCATTGACCAGCAGCTTCTGTCATTATTCCAGGTTTTAATCTAAGCATATACTGGGCAATCTTCTCACTAATAACTATTTCAGCAAATACTAAGCACATAAAGGGTAATAATAGCAGAATTTTCAGAAGGTTAGTAAAAATGTTTACCAGAATATCCTGTGAAACCACAGCGGTATAAACCAAAGCTCTTATTCAAATTTTAACCCTCAAGTCCACCTACACAAACCAACAAAAAAAAATTAGTCTCCTTTGGAAGTACTTTGAGAGCAAATAAATAATCCAACTGAGGACTGCAGTTAGACCTGTTTTGTTTTTCTTAACCTAGTATTTTGCAGTGAGGATGCTGACTAACTCAGTCAAAATCTGATAGTCTGCTACTATTTTCCCATAATTTCCCTTGAGGGATAAACAGATTTTTTTTTTCCCAAATTGACTGGGAAAGCACAAGAGTTAGGAACTCCACAGTAAAATACCTGCAATAAATTTTAAAAACAATGAAGAAACCATTGTGCACATGTGGGTGTGCAGTTCATAACCAGCTTGAATTAATTTGTCTTCTGAGACCTGAGTGACCAACTCTCAGGCTAGCTTTGAACAAAAACAAACTCCAAAAGAAATTAGTACATTCTCAAAATCTGAAATATTATATTAGTTTTAAGAAAAAATGATTGTTTTTTTAAATATTTGCTTTTATGGGCTTCTGGGACTGACATTAAGACATGGTGGAACTCCACAAATATTTTGAATACACTAACAAGGATGATGTTCAAAAAAGAGACTAAACAGATTAGGATTTGCCAACTTGAAAAAGTGACAACCAGAGGAAAATGTAAGGCTTACAAAGAAATCAAAGTATTACAGGGGAAAAAATGTAGGGAAAAGAATATTCATTATTTCTTAAAATACAGGAGAAGAAAACAAATAAAGACAGAGAGGTTAAAATGTACAGGAGGAAGTGTTGAAGGGTTTTTTTCCACACAGATTTTAGTTAAATAGGGGAACTCATTGGTAGAGGACACTGAAGGCCATATGTGTATGCAAGTACAAAAGAGGACAGGAAAAGCAGATGGAAGAAATGTCCGTCAAGAGCAACAAAACAAAACTCTGAGGAATCAGAAATTGGCTCTGGAAGACTTCTGGGTGCAGACTGTTGGAAATTGATTAGGAAAACAGGGGGAAATGTCTTTGTATGTTTTCCTCATTCTTGTGCTTTCCCCCAAAACATATGTTTTGGATGACTCAGAAGTTTGATGGGTTTCTTAGACTTTTCTCCTGGGCCAGTGTAGCAATTTTTATACACTTACGTAGTCAGTGTCTCTCCCTCCTTCATTCCTATCACTACAAACACTTTCTAAAATTTCCCAGTGAACCATAGCTTCCAAGTGTCTTTTGTCAAAGCTGGTGAATTTTATTATATGTCCCAGGTCCATTCTTCTCAAGTTATCTATCAGGCCTTTGTCTCCACAAATTCTCCGATTTGGTAATATTGAGAATTCTGATCTATATTTCTTGATACAAGCTTTGGATATAAGGAGACTTTCCCTTCACATGTGTTTTTTCTTTAACACTATCAAAACAAAATATTTTTTTAACAAATACAGAAAATGTGTCTAGTGACATTCTTCCAATATCAAACAATCAAACTGCAGTAATGAGCATGCATTTTATGAATAACAAGTATGGTGAAAGCAATTATTAAAATGAAACAGAAAGCTCCTTTTAGCAATTTTAAAACCATATTTGATGGAATGCATTTTTTAACTAGCCAGAAGTGTGAGTATGAGAAAGATGCAAGAGCTAAAGACAGAACAATAAGTCAGTGTTCAGCCTTAGAGATGAAGGAAGTGTGAACAACTTAAAAAGAAACTGAGACTGGTAAATAGGAAAAAATAATAAATGCAAATAAATCACAGCTGCAGAGGGAATTACAGAAAGTTAAATGTTTGATGATGTGAAATCTAAGTAGTTTAATTCTAAGTGTTAATTATTTCAAGTGCCTTTTGCAGCATGCTGAGTTTAGTGAAACAGTATGAATCACTGTCTAGCCTTCAATATGAACCATAATGGAGTTTATTTCAGTGATGGTGTCTGTTTTCTGATTTTTCTACTACAGCAGTCCTCAGGCATTGTTTATCTGGAGGGGTTTAAGGCCCTTTCCCTAGCTTCTGTACAGCACAACAACTCATCTTTCACAAAGGTGTTCATACCTGAGTTTAAATAGGCAGAAGTGCTATTTTTTCATTCCCCTAAGGGGGAGAGCTGCCTTGACACAAATATTGATATCACTGGTTATTACAGCTGCCAACAGTTTGGTCTCAGAATGGACCCATGCTGCACATCAAGCTGCAGCAATGTTTTACTGGAGCTCTGCTTCAAATATTGGTTCCTCCATGTATGGGATTTGGGATCCTGGCACTGTTCTTGGCAAACTCAAAAAGCAAAGACATCTCTGAAGTTGCCATAATATGTCTGGGGTTTTTTTCTCATGCCTTGACTCATTAGGGAGTCACAGATGATGCGCTGAAGGAATGATTCAGATCCTTCAGGAAAAAGAAAGAGAGTCTTTGGCTTTTTTCACTTTTCATTGATTCATTGGATCCAGTAGAATAGAGCACTTCAGAGCCCACATTCAGAAGAACACAAGTTAAAAGATTCCCCTGATGCACATACCCAGACTTTCTCAGAGGTGAATTATGAAATTCAGTTTATATCACAATGAACAATTACTTATGGAGTTTTTCATTCCTTATAATAGCAGCCTTCAACAATTTAAGAAAAACTAAATTCCAGGCATAATTTGCAAGTATCATTACATCTCAATTCAGCATTAGCTTTTGTGGATGCTATAGAGGGAAGAATTGTCAAGTTTAGACTACTACACTGCTCACGTGAGAATGTCTCCTAACTTTCAAACAGAAAGGAAGTCTTAGGAACTTATGGAGTTGCTTACATAAATCATAGTAAGATCATGTCTGTATCAATAGAAGTTTAAATGTTAACAAAAATTCTGTGGTAAGAAATGAGCTATTTTTTGCCATGAAGTGCAACACGCACTTATGCCACTATGTAAATAAGGATGATAAAATATGATCTAGATATTATCTCAGAATCCACGAGGTGGCAGTGTCATAGTTTTCTTAGTATTGCATGCTAAAACATGAATATTATTTTTAAAAACATATTTTATGATATCACATATCATTATAATACTTATCACTTCAGATTGAAAAATTTGGGGAATTATTTGCCACATCTCCTTCACTTCTAAAACCTGTCAAGGAAAAATTATTTTCCTAAGAAAAGGCAAAAACTGTTGTATAAAGACATGGAGCTGGCTTCCTGTGAGACATCTGTCATGGTCTTAGGTGTTCAGTGCTGGAATGTCTAGAGAAGCTTGTGAAGGATTCTGAACTCAGATGTGATCATATCCTGCAACCAGAACATCACATCCAAAAATCAGCCAGTCTTCCAAACCAACTTTCATTTACAGTGATAAAAGTAAAGTAAAAAAAAAATGGCAGTTTCTCCCTACTTCATTTTTATTTAGAAAACATTGACTTTGTTATTTAGCAAAAATATTAAACGTTAGGCCTATTTTTGCTCATATCGGATCTCTTTAACAAAAAGCTCCTTATCTGGAAAACACAAAATATGTCCCTATGTACATGTAAATATATCTGCATTATGTTTTTTAAAATAATAAGACTGCAGAACTGCTAAGAATATCTAAAGGGAGAAATATGCTTGTCCTATTCTACTCTTCCCCAGGAAACACCACATCCCTATTGTAAATGAAGGAAAAGGTCATGAAGAATTTAGCAAGTGGTTTCCTTTGAATTCCCTGGCTGCCACTGCCTTTGCACCCGCTGCGAGGCTGTTCACAGGCTGGTGTGCTCAGTCCCCAGGGCTGGGGTTGTGGCCATCTCCCAGCTGCTGGCTCTGCGCCGAGTGGAGCCGGGTGGCCCGCGCGGAGTTGCCATCGCTTTGAGAAGATTAATGTGATTGGATAGATCACATCCATCAGGGTCCGTCAGATTCCCAGGAGGATGATTAATTAGTGTAATCTTATTTAAACTCAGTATGTCAATTTCAATCTTTTCTACATCCAATATGAGCTTTCCTCCCTTATTCTAGTGAGCCCTTCAATAAACACCAGGCCATGTGAAGCCATGAATACACAGAGCTGTTATCAGCAGAGCTGCTGCTGGGATTTCTAGCTGCCTCTCAGAACAAGAGCTGCACAGTTGGCTAACTCAACCTGTCACCACCTTCCAAAACAACTGGTTAGGCTCTGTGGCAGCTATAGTGCTCTTCTTAAAAATTCACGTTTGTGACTGTACCTCTTTCTTCTCTCCTGACCACTCCCCCATGTGATCTTCACCTCTCCTTGTCCAACTCTCCACATAGCTCTGACTCTTACTCCCTTTCACTGTTCTCTCTCCTGGGATAATCTTGCCCATGCATAACATCTCAGCTGTGGTCCCAGCTCTTTAGCCATTCCATACTAAGTTGCATGATGAAGACAACCACTTTGAGGTGCTCACTTATATGTGAGCTGGTTACTTAGGTCACACTGTGTGGTGTCATTTATACCAGCAGCCAGGTCAGGAAACAGGCAGACATCTAAAGTGAGTCCCAGCATACATAGGACACACTTTACCCTTCTGAGTCAGTCTTTCATCTTCTCTGAACATCTTCCATCTCCAGCAGCTCAGGTCAAACCTGGTTAAGACAGAGCTTTCTGTCTTAACTTTTCTTCCTCAAAGCTGTGTCACCTGTTGTCCTGCTGCAAGCCCAAGTCCTGCTGCCACCTCAGACCTACCTGCAGATGCCCACACCTGGCCAGTCTCTAAATCACAGGTTCTGTCTGAGGGAGGTCTCTGTAGCCTTTCAAACCCACCTGTAGCCATTCAGAGCAGCGGCACTCAGCTCTAATACTGGGCAGGGGGATCAGGCAGAACTAGTTCTGAATCCCCTCAAAAGGCATGGAGGCAGCTTCCCATCCAGGACAGAGGCATGCGAGGTTTACACTCAAGCTGGTGAAAAATACATTAAGGTTTGATTAGGAAGTCCCTTACCCTTAAACTTTCAGATTTAAATAGCACCCTGCTCCACACAAAGTACATGTTTATAGGCTATTGGAAGTACCAGGATGTGAACAGTAGAAGAGAAACAAAGTGTTCAGTGATCTAAAATGTCTGCAATCTCTTTGTGTCCATTTAAGAACTATCTTCAAAACTACTGTGACAGAAGTAGATCAGGAGGTCAGCTAGATCAGGTATCTCATTAGCCATATATTAAATGAAATTTTAATAAAACTGTTAATTATCACAACTAGTGAAATTTTCCCTGTATATTTTGCTTCACTTTTAATCTTAACAAAAAGACAAAATTCTACTGTGTGGTCTAATGCTACCTTTCATAATGAGAAAAAACCCCAGAAGTCTAGAGTCAAGAATTTTAGGATAAATTTAGGAGCTGTGTAAGTGTTGAGTTTTTATGTTTTTATCTGTGGATTTTGTTTGCATTCTTTCTCAAAAGCAAAGTGGTCTGCTCCAAAATCTCTTGGACAACACTGGAGATAACCCAGCAAGAATATTTCCATTGAGAGTTGATATAAATTAATTAGTTTTGAAAATTCCATCTTTTGCATTTTCCTAGGTACTTCCCTCATAGCACCTCAGGCAAAAAATAAGCTGGGTTCTTCTTGTCTGACTACCTGTCTGTAACTGAGACCCAGATAGGAAGATGTCCTACATTTTGAATCAAGTGTATGAACAAAAATGAAGTGATTCATATTTTAGATGCATTGATTTAAATTCTCAGAGGTTTTCTTCTCTGTTGCTGTTTAATATAAAAGGAGACCAGATTGAGATCCTTGGGCGTCTCACAAGGCACATGAAGTGATCTGGGTCTTGCCTGGGTGAGAGGATGGCTGAGAGCCCACCTCTGACACAGAGGCCACTCCACAGTGGGGTGATGGGGCTGGAGATCTTCCTTTCCTTCCTAGAAAGCAGCAGCCTTTCCTTTTTATCTCCAGTCACACCTCCACCCCAGCCACTCCCCTGACATGTTTGGGTTGAGATTAAGCTTGTCTCCTGATTAATGCCAATAGGATGTGTGCAATGAGACACATTGCAGCCTTCGAAGATAATGTTAACAGTTATTACAACATAATTGTCATTAAAGAGCACTAACACATACCAGCAAAATGTTTGCAATACATTTTAGCTCTCAGAAAAGCATTAAAAGCCAGTTAAAGATGTAAAAGGTCTGTCTAGCTTGCACATTCAGAGGAAATTGAAAACTCCCAACAAATGGCCATTCCTGCACTGCCCTCAATGCCACTTCTGAGAGTTTCTCAGCCCTATTCCTCTGTTTCTCTGGGGACTGAGAGAACAGGCTGAAGTGACCTGGATGCTCTGAAGCAGCCAGCTGACCTCACAAGCTAGCTGGACCAAGGTGACCAAGGTGACTTTCACATGGTGACCAGGATGCTCAAGGCAGATGATCTAAATAATTCTGATTTCTTCCCTGTTTCTCATTAAATGGTTGCAGACAAAAATCACTGGATTTCACAAACAAGCAGCTATGTGTGCAGACAGATAAAAAAATAAGTTACTAATGTATAGATTAACAACACAACATCGGCAAAAGGAATATTTTCAGAATTAGCAGCATAGCTCAGGGTCCCAATTTCAAAGCTGTGATTTTAATTTTTATTTTCACATGAGGCTTACCTCTCTGACCTATTTAGGCATCAAAAAAACCCAATTTCCTCTAGGATTTTTGGACATTCAGAAAGATAATTCTACATAGACCTACTTTCATCCCTAAGCCTCTCTAGAGGTTTCCTTCCTGTCTTAACTTAGTCAAGACAGTGGTTTTCTCTGCTCCTCAGTTCCCTATCAGTAAAATGAAGCTAACAGTACTTCCCAGCAGTGACTTTTGGGGAAGACTAAGCAGGAGTTTGAGATGTTCTTCAGTATGTTAGTATGGGAGACAGCAATAAGAGGGAAGAGCCTATGTAAAAATAAAGAAAAGAAGGGTAAAAATCTTTCTAGTCTCTTAGTTCAGAATCAAACTTTGGGAGCAAACGTGGGAGTCAATCAGAGCTGGATTTGTCCTGATGGTAATTGCAGCTTTTTATACGATCATTTAAATTGTCTGTCAAATGAAAATATTTCTGTATAATGAGCATGCTATTAAAAACACCCCTGCCAAAGTGAGGGCAGACACAGTCACCATGTCTGTGAGGGACTGGCACAGATTCACAGCTACCACTGGGCCTGGTGAACACCAGAGCACAATGCCTGAGCCTTCCACAGCCCTCCACAGCAGGCTGGGCAGGTATTCAGAGTGAGTACCACGATTTAATTTGAAAAAAAGCACCAACTTCCAGTCTCTCACTTCTGATGTACTCATTATACAGCTAAATCTCCCGAACTGGATAGGTTTTGTCCTACTGGTCCCCTCGTTCCTGCTGCCCACTTCTTGGTGGGGTGCTTTTGTTCCTTCTTAAAGATAAAATTAAATCTATGAAAGTGACCAAAATCAGTAAGGTGTTCTTACAAAACCCACGTTTTAACTTTGAATTTTGCCTTTGTTAAAAATCTCTCAGCAGATAGAGGGAAGTGAAACATAAAATTACCAAGCTGAAGTAAGCCTTTTTGGTTTGGCTCAGTATTTCCTCTGAATTCCTTGTTTCATTTGATTTGAAAATGTTCCCAAACTCAAAGTTAAACTTTAAGCTCACCTGAGTACTTGCTGGTATGTTTAAACATGCTTTCTCCCTGTATGTTACACAACAGTGCTATTAGCTCCCAAAGGAGTACAAACAATAAAATTGTAATAATAGTATAAAGACACTCTGAAATTTTTTTTTTTTTTTTGTGTGTGAAGAAATGTACGCTATCAGTATAGATGTTGTTAAGGACACAAATATTTCCTGGCTACACATTATGGGTGTGCTCCTGCCTAATTTAAAATTATGGGATTTTAACGTTGACTTCATTCTCCATAGTATTACATTCATAATCAGCACATGTGTCTAATTAAATAATGAAAGTTATTGAAAGGAATAATCTCCTATC
The DNA here is from genome assembly GCA_013399945.1 of Ploceus nigricollis. Classification (NCBI taxonomy): domain Eukaryota; kingdom Metazoa; phylum Chordata; class Aves; order Passeriformes; family Ploceidae; genus Ploceus; species Ploceus nigricollis. Next base: position 394,279 of record VXBC01008336.1, read on the forward strand.
AAGATCCTCATGAGTTGGGCTGTATCCTAAACCAGCCTTATGAAATAGAGCTTTTGGCAAATACCATATGCTTACATCATTACAGAATCAACTATGTTATTCTAAAGTTAACTTTGAAATGCAGATTCTTTAATGATAATGAACCAAATCCAAGCCTGAATTACAATAATTTGGCTTGGTAATAGAATACACTTCTTTATCTTTAAAAATGTATCAGAACAGGTATTGTACATAAAATGCAACACAATCTAAACCACATCTGAGAAACATCTCATATTTAATGACATTAAGTAAAAAAAAAAACTATGAGATTTTAGAACTGTCCTCTAATTCTTCAAGGAGATGTAGAAGACAAATTTTACATACTCAAGGTAAAGTGACCAGGTTTTCCAAACTGACAAATATTTTTGTGTATAAGCCCCTGGATGTGGGGAAAAGATGATGATGACATCTAGACACAGCTCTTTAAGACTAAGCATGTCAGGCAAATTGCCACTATAAACGACATCAGTCTGAGGTTTTGCCAAAGACCTCCACTTTGGTAGTTACAGAGAGCTAGGACACAAGTTCCCAAGTCTGCAAACACTTGTGTGTGCAATTGATTTCATTACCAAACCATTCTGAAATACCTCTCCTTTCTTTCCTCTTGACACATGGTTAATGTTATGTCAAGAAAATATAGATCAATACAGGATCTCATTTTTTTCTGTATTCTCTGGCATTTTATGAAAGTTTTATGAAGATGGTTTCTGGTTTTAAAGTGCTTTCCTCTCTCAAACCTGTTGAAAAAAAAATTATTGAGGAAAAAATCTTTGAGTTAATTTGAAAACAGGCAAAGTGCTATAAATGCAAGAAGTAAGTAAGCAGAAAGTAAAGGGGCTTTTTCTCCTCAAAATCTCTGTTCCAATCCTTGGAGATCATCCTTACAGCAGCATTACCTTAAGCAATAGCATTCTGAGATGCTTTCAGACCAAGGAGAAATCTGAAGGTGATGGTTCTCTTTCAGTGCACAGGAGTTCACCAAGAGTATTACTTGTGCAAATGGCAACTACAGAGCTGTGTCATGACCTGCAAGGATGAGCACAACTGCAAAAGCCAGGCTGCAAATGCCTGTGGCACTCAGCATCACCTAACTTAGGCAAGTGCTTAATTTTAGGCATCTGATTATCTCTAGCGAAGCTTATGTCCTCCAAAAGTAGGCTGAATCAGAACTGTGTTTGCTCATGCATGCTCACACGCATGTTAGCATAGTCACACCCTTCCCCTGCTCACCAGGTGCACACATAGCTGGAGGCAGGATTTGTTCCTGTGCTTTTAAATAGGCAGATTTTCTATTTTCAATGATCTGGATGCTATGCCCTTTTTAAATGCAAACAGCAAACTGAGGAGGGGGGTGGGGGGTGGAGAAAGGCTGTACCTGCATTACAGGAGTCAGACTTGAAAGAGACTTCAGGAAACTTTCTAGCAGCTAGTCCAAAAATAATCCTGGAAATATAAAAATCTGAGTGATTTCACTACTAAACAAAAGCAACAGGTATGCAGTTAAAATAAAGGGGTGGTGGAATTAATTTAAAATGTACTAAAAACAATGTCAAGAGTTACGCATTTTAACTAAGTGTGCAATAGTAGTGAACTTATGAATATTATACTAGCAATTTCTTCACTTTGTGAATATTGTAATTCTGAGTATCATCAGGTTTGTTTTCAGTTATGCAAACCAATCTACTATTCCAAAGTGGCACATATATGGTACTGAGTTTGGATTTTGTCACTGTGCTTTGCCTGAAGCAGTTCATGCTGAGCTATGCTAGAAAAGTTCTCTACAGCATGTGCTGGAAAGCCTTTGCTGCTGCAGTGTGAGCTCAGTGAATGCACCAAGGGCTACTGCACTTCTGTCATTTTCAGGGATGTGAACACAAAGACTATTCAGCTTTCCATCCCTGAAATGATTTCTTGGGTTTGTATGTTCAGAGGTACTCATTCAGGTATTTAATGTATTTCAACACCACTAGGAAAGGAGGCAAGGTTCAGGTGGGGAGCAGTGAGATCCATACCATCTCCTCCCCTGCCTTCTGGAGGCTGAGGTGCCCCCTCCAGTTAAGCTGATGTAAATCTCAGCTGCTATGAGCCCACCCTTGTCCTGGATTTCTGACCTCCTCCTTTTGCAGCGCTAGCACTCACATTACTGCACAGCAGATGGATTTGAAGAGCTAATCTATCTGTAAACTAATCTTTGTTCTTTTGAATGATTGATTTTTGCTGGATTCCTGAACTTCATGTACCAGTTTCCCATGTGATCACCAAGGCTCTAGGACTGACATAAAAAGGACACAGAGCCATGGCAATCCAGACTTCAGATCTAACCCCATAAACATTTTCCTCCATTTTCAAGAATTACACTTGAAGCATTCACCACTTGGATTTTAGAATGGCCCAGTTGTGGGCCATTTACAAGCAGAAAGACAAACAAGGAGGAAAACCTCATCAAGTTAAACAAAAAACTTCCCTTTGCTCAAAAGTCACCTATCATCCACAGTGCAATAGGTGGAAGCACCTTTGGTTATGATCTGTGTTTCTGTACAAATGGAGAACTGCCCAGGGTAGCTTAGTGGTTAGAGATTTGGACTTCTAACTGCAGACTTCTATTCCTGGCTTTGTAAGGGACTTTTGAAACCACCAGTCACAGGCTGAAATTTCTTCCAGTGACATTGTTGACCCTCTTACAAACAAACAGAAAGTACTTATTTAGTTTTCAGAAGCTATGGGCTTAGTTAATAAATGGCTAGGCAATAAATGCCATAAAATGCAGTGATGATCAAATCTTTGGAATCTAGAGATCTAAGTAGCAATTGTGATACTTAGCCCGGTTTCCAGAGAGGCAAACAACACCATGGGCATTTTTTCTCCAAAGCCCAACCCCCAGTCAACACTGTCTCCCTGCCCACTGTGTGCTTTTTGAGCCCAGGAAAGACAGTGAAAGACAGATTGTATCAGAGTGACTTGAAGGGACAAAGTAGTCACAGGAAAATGTGCCTCAGGCACAACCCCTTCCCTGATCTGCCCCTGGCATTTGCAGCCAGGCTGCCTTCCAGTGAATATGGGTCTGCAGGAAATACAGCTACACATTACCCCAGCAGGCTGTCGCACTGTAATTTTCCCCTTGGATCACTGGTCTGTCAGGCAGTTGAGCTGGGTGGGTTCACTTAAGGCTTTTATTTTGTTTATCAACCTCCAGAGAGATTCAGACTCAGCTATTCTGAGTCCCTGTTGCAGGGTTCTACCACAGGAAGGTACCTGATACCCACCACTACAAAGCTCAGCTCTAGAGATCTTTGTCTTGTGTGTTCTTAAGCATTAAATTAATTCCTTTCCACTGTCTTGCTCCTTACTCATGAGTAAGCTCCACTAAGTCAGAAGTCTCTGGAGCCTCACAATGACATTTGCATTTTATATTTGCTCCCAAAGGTGTGAATGCAGAATGCAGCAGAGGACAAAGAGTAAATCCTCTGATGGTACCATATAGCTGTGGTGCCATGTAGTAGAGTGTGGTTCTGCAACAATACACAGTAGATCTGTGTTTGATCCTGGACTTTTAGAAAATGTGGTTAGATCCAGATTTACAGAGGTATTTAAATATATATTTTCCTTATTGAAATTAAGTATAAATTAGATACATAAGTCTATGAACTTCATTTTGCTACCTGTAGTTATGATAAATAACTTCTCAGGTTCTGAACAGCAGTCACAATGAAACCCATAAAACTGAAGTGTTCACTTTAGTGTGTTGAGATGCACTACTGCCAATGCACAGAAATACAAAACATCCTCTGTTTTCATTCCTCATGTTTACACTTGAAAGTTTAACTTCAACATAGCCTTGCAATTCATTTTTCTAACTCTGTGTTTGTATTCTTGGAAATGTGATAGGGTTTGCTCATCAGCTTCCTATCTCAAAACACGTCAGGGCTGGAAAGCATGTGCCAATACACTCCCTGGTGTGGTCCAGTTCTCTTACTGAACAGATCACCCTCATAGACTCTCCTTCACACTTTTGAATTGTTTTTTCCAGTGCCGTCAGCTTTCTAAAATGTGTCACACCATCTTATGCCAGACTGAAGAGGACCAGCTCCTTTTGGACAGAACAGAGAGATTAGAAAAACCTATAAAGAGACCAGGATGATGAATAAGAAAGTCATAGTTTCTTTTTCACCCATAACTGCACCTTAAAGGTACTTCAAGCCTCTGAGAAGCTGTTCATGCTGCACACATATCATTGCAAGCATGATGAAAGGAGTATCAGATGATTATGAAAGCCTCAGTGCAGTGTCACTGTCTCATAAAACTAACCTAAAATAACATGGCATCAGCATGGTCAAAATGGAAAGGAAACATCTGTTTCTCTTTTTTATGTTAGTAACAATCCATTTGTTAGTTTTAGAATAGCACAGGCTGTCCGACTGATAACAGCCTGGGCGCTGGCTGCTCAGCCCAGGCAGGTGCACAGCGAACTCAGGAGCAGGCTAAGAACAGATAATATGAGGGGCTGTCCTTCGGATGAACTCCGGATTGAAATCTTTTTCTTTATCACTTTCTTTCAAAACCCTTAAGGCAGATTCTTCCAAATCTAGTGTGGCTGTATGGATGCACAATGACTGACTGATCACTAATTGAAGCCCAGCAAGCAGTACAGTCTAATTGTAGCCTTTCTTTTNAAATAAAGGTTATTGAAGTAAAAGGACTGATTTCTAGACACTTGAAAGAAATGAGATTACATCAATCATGAAGTTTAACAGAGACAAGTGCTGAATTCTGCACCTGGGATGGGACAACACTGGATGTATGGACAGAGTGGGGAACAAGAAGTTGGAGACCAGCACTGTGGAAAGGGAGTCAGGGTTCCTGGTTGATGGCAAACTGAATTCGAGTCAGCAGTGCCCTAGCAGCCAAGAAGACCAACTGTGTCCTGGGGTGCATCAGGCACAGCATCACCATCTGGGCAAGGGAGGGGATTGTCCTGCTTTGCTCTGAGCTGGGGCAGCCTCACCTCGAGTGCTGGAGGCAGTTTTGGGCACCACAATATAAGGAAAATATAAAGCTGCTAGAGAGCATCCAAAGGAGGGACATGAAGATGGTGAAGAGCCTTGAGGAGAAGCTGTGTGAGAAGTGGCTGAGGTCACTTTGTCTGGAGAAGAAGAGACTGAGGGGAGACCTCACTGCACTTACAACTTCCTCTCAAGGGGAAGCCGGGGGGCAGGCTGCCCTCAATCACACATCTGTTTTTGCAGAGAACCGGCTTATAGCTAGGTTAGATGTCTTTATCACTAGTGCCAGCAAGTCCGTAGGAAAGAGGAGACAGATAAATTGTGAAAGTGCTGAAGACTAGCAGAAAGGTGGCTAACTGCCTTTTTAAAACATTTTGTTCTGTTGTACAGCTTTGTCTTTGTACACATCATGGTGACATCCAAGGCCTAAAACAAATACATACAATATTTAATTTTCCTTACAGAATGTTTTGATGTAAGGTCTGACATTTTTCCCATGGTTAATCATGAAACTGGGCAGTGTTTCTTACAGTTCCTTGTACTTCACTCACGAAAAACATTCACCGGTTTAAATGGTATGATTAAGGGGAGAAGAGTTGGGGCCAAAAAAGGAAGCAAGCAAAGGGAAAATAGATGTCTCCAGTAACTTCTATTGGAATATGGAGCCTTTCACTTAAAATCTGGTTTAAATCAGTAGCTGCTGAAACTCGTTACCAGAAAAAAAGATGGATCCTTTGCTGCATGCCCCACTGTTGAGACTTGCAGTCTCTCGGCAGCTCCACAAGTGTACATTGCACAGGCAGTATTGCTGAGTGACTCAGTTTCTCAGCACTTCTGAAAGATGAAGTCATCATCTGCTTTGCAAACCTTGTGAGGGAGAAACCCCAACCTGTGCAGTTTAGTACCCTGTAGGAAGCACATATGGGGGAAGACAGCTACTTGATAGTCTATATAAACTGAGGTCATTTGTTTGAATTACATGTGGACAGACATTTAAAGCACAGTCAGCACTGACGCCATGATAGTGCAACATGGGCTAAATTTGTTCACTACTACACAGCCTGGGGGGGTCTCGGGACAAGCCAAGGGGTGCCGATATCTTGACCTTTCAGGGTTAGGCTTTAGCATCAGTCAGGCACTGACACCTGATGGTGGGTGCCCTGCGGCTACAAGTGAGGAGGGAGGCTGTGCCTGCACACCACTGGTACCCACTTGGCCTGAAAAAGCCGAGGTGCAGAATAAGGTCCATCAAGGGTCCCCTCCTGGCTTTCCCCATCTGGGGAGTGACAGCCATCCCTCCTACCCCGAGGCTGGGGGCGCCTGGCCGGGAGGGACGAGGGGAAGAAAGGAGGGGAGGGGGAGCGAGAGAAGGAGGCCCCCCTCCTTCCTTCCCCCCACCGCGCACCCGGGCTCCTGCGATGTGGTGAGTCACAGGCAGGTCAGGACCGCGCCGGAGGGGCGGAGGGAGCGCGGGGACCGGCTGATTTACCGCTGGGAGCCGCCACCAGCGCGGCGGAGGCGCCTGAGGGAAGGGCGCGGAGAGCCGCCCCGCAGCCCAGGTGCCGTGCGGGAGGGAGGGAGGGACGCCCCTGCCCGCCGGGGCGCGCAGCCCCTGCCGCCCCCAGGTAGGGACAGCAGCGCGGGGC
>VXBC01008336.1:401390-437574 GCA_013399945.1 Ploceus nigricollis
ATTTTTAAAAGCAGAATTTGCTTCGAACGGTAAACAAATCGCAAAGGGCTCGTATAATGGCATTCCACCACTGTTTCCATGTCAGCATTAAATTATGTGCTCTTAGGCTTTGTAAAACTGAATACACTCCTTAGAAATTGGAAGTTTTGCACATACATCAATAGGGATTAATAATCAAATACCAGTGTTGTTTAACAAACTATGCGTTTGTAACCTGTAGGAGGTTCATTCAAGCTGCAGTGCATGCTTTTCCCGAAGAACCTATGCCCTGTGTGATAGTTCATTTGCTTTCATCCCACAGGTGCTTTTTTGATTGTCCGGCTGCAAAAAGAGGATGGTGTCTCTTTTTTGTTGTCTTTTTATTTTAGATCTGAGAGGTTTGGATTAATAATCAGGCAAGATAAAGTGTCTCACATGTTTCTCAGAGAGCTGGTTAAATGTTTACAGATCATACACTGCGAGAGCAAAAAGCTAGCCTTTGGCAGGAGCTGCATGTTGAAAACAAGTAACTTGGAGAATGACTGTATCGCTTGTTCTTTGTGCCCTAATCCTTCTTCAGCACTGTATGATTCTTTTTTTTCTTCTAATACAAACTGAATCATTTGGAAACTGGGATATTTTGTAAAACATTCATATCTCTATTTAGAGAAGAGAGAATCAACTTCTGTGCCTTTTTGGTGGAGAGGGAATGAATTGTCTTTATTTTCCTATGAGGATTTTCTCTTTTTTTTTTCCTTTTTCCCTTTCTTTTCTTTTTTTGTTTTCTTTTTTCCCTTTTTTCTTCTTTTTTTTTTTTTCCTTTTTTTTCCTTCAGAGGTTAACCACTGCATAGCAGTTCTTTATTGGTAAGCTAAAGTGCACATATTGTGGCTGGAGAGGGATTCGTAGACTTGTTATTTGCTGAAGTGTAGATGACAGTGCAGCCATAGTTGGATGGGCGCTCACTGAGTCAGGGCAGGGTGGCCAGAAAGCCAAAATTCAGCAGAGGTTCAATGAAAAGCTCATGAAAGCAGAACTAAGCAGCAAGTGTTGTCTTCCCAGTACTGCCTTTCCCATCCTGATTCTCCTGCTCTTATGGTTTTCTGGTACCTTAGCTGATGACCTGTAACCTCTTCTTGCTTGTCCAGTGCAATCAAAGGGGGCAACCCACCTACTCTTACTCTTCTATGAGCAAATGTCTGCTCTGTATTTTTCAACTCAGAGGAGAAATTCAAAGCCTGCTGCCTCCCAAATCTGGCTTCCAGAACTCGAAAGGCTAACTGGCACAGCTGGCTGCAGTGTAAGAGCAGCAGTCTTGCCTTCGCAGCCACAAAGGGAACCTGATGCCGGCAGCATGCTGTGCTGGGGTAGCCAGAGAGGCAGAGCTGCAGCAGTGGGAGTCACAGAGCACTGGGTGATCTGCTTTGTGCCACGATTGCTTTGTGGTGGGCATGTGTCTAGACTTTATTTGCTTCAGGCAGAAAGCAAGGAGCGGTCCTGCATCTCCATCTGTGTTTGTGAAATATCTAGTGTAAGGGAAATCCTGCTTGGGCTCTCTCTGTACTACACATCATTTCTTGAACAAGAAAGGGATAGGGTAGCTGAATAGCATTCTCTGAAACTACAGAAACACAAAATTCAGTAGGGGGTTACAAGGATCTGTTTGGTGCAAAGCAGAAGGAATGCATGCAGTGTGTGACACTTCAAACACACCTTGGTAAGATTTTGGGTGGCAACACCACCTTTGTAGTGGGTTCCTGTGAAACCCTTATGTCCAGGCTTTCTACCTCCCTGTTGCTACCTTGCCGTCTGTCCTTTGAGCTGGTGGAAGAACTTCATGTTTCATTAGGCTGTTACCCTCAGATGAACCATCAACCTATGCATCTTGTCTGCTGTGGCCAAAGTTGGTGATTTTGCTTCCTATGCAAAGGTTGTATTTGGTAATTAAACCTGTGCAACGCACCACTGGTGGTCGTGCCACATTGCCCCAAGCAGCATGCCATCACCAAGGAGGCAGGGCCACAGCTCCACGCAGGACACTGAGGATGGCATCTCTTTGCTACTGCCAAGATGAGGAAGTTTCTGTTGTTCTCTTACGAAAATGATGTGTTTTTCTTGGCAGTGGCTTTAAAAATATCTGTCTCATACATAGCGACTGATGCAGACATGTTAGCAGAAGCCATTTTTAAATCAGTTTCCTTACCCAGGGGAAATGTAGTATAGACAGGGCCTTCAGGAAACGAATAATTAGGTGACCTTTTTCCCCCCAGAATATCAGGTCTGTTTTATGTAGAGCTGTTTGAAGTCACACAAATTCTCATTACTCTCCAAATCTCTAACCTTGCCTTGTTTAAGATACCTTTTAGGAAATCAAATCAGTGTTTCAATCTAATTTCTAAAGGCATTCAAACACATGGTATGTGTGCTAACTTGTTTCCTCTAGCATTAACAAACCTAGCAAATTGCCAAGCTATTTGCCTTGAGGAAAACTATGATGTTGTACAAGAAGATAATGTATTTTTTCCCTCTAATTTTAAACATTAGAAAAAGAAAAGAGAGGTAAAGTTATCAGGCCACGTTAGTCCAGGATATAACTCCTTTGAAGCAAACAGTGTTCCCAAGTAGATTGCCATGGTTTTTGATCTGTTCTGGGACTTTTTAGTCACGCTGTGATCTTTTTCAGTCACTTGATGTGGCTGGATGGTGACTGAGTCCTCTTAGCTCAGATGGACTTTCATTGAATTAGTTGCAATTGAATATACCAAATATGAGAGTGGACATAAATAATTTGAGAGGCTTATAACCCTCAAATTTAAAGAATTTTATAATGCTCGTATTTTGAGGAGAGGCTGTGTACATAAGCCAGGTACAAGGGTGCATGTGGTGCAACAGTAGCAGTCAATGGAGTGAAACCTCTCCTCTGCCTCTCCTCCCAGCCCACCAGTCTCCAGGGAAGCAAGCGCTCCAGAACATTTAATTTTTCAAGCAGTTGTCAATAACAGAAGAGTTTCTGCAATGCTGAGAAGTTTAATAAGCTTAAAATTCTTAGACGAAATGCTGTTTTTTCTGTGCATCCTACAGGTCTGATAGTTTCTGCTGCTCGTCCCAAGAAAATTAACATGCAGTTGTCCTTTTGTATGGAAGGCAGCGAAAGGTTCTTGTTTAAATTCATGATAAATTTGATTGCAAATGCATGTGGAAGGAAAATTGCCAAATGCTTTCAGAAGATTTTCATTTTGCTCAAGTGTTCACACCATGGCCATCACCATGGTATTTGATAGCTATCCCCTTCGTTGTGTACGTTGCAGCTTTAGCCTCACATTGAAGGGTCACACTGGCATATCTTTTTTTCCTGTAGTCATACAGAAGTAACAATTTTTTATGTAAGTTGCTTTCCTTTACTGCAGTTCCTTCATTTTGATGTTTATCCAGCTAAACAGTATCAAAATCTTTTTGACATGTATGGTTATCATTTCTGTGAGGGATCAGTGACCTAGCTTGATAAATTTAAAAGTTCAGCAATAAACCTAAATATGTGACATTTATTGAAATTCATTCTTTGCCATGGAGCTACTTTCTTTCAAAAATATTGAGAATAGTAAGGGATTGCATCTGCAATTTGATTAAATCTACAGTTGTTACCATTTGCCTTCTGAAAATTGATTCCCTCCCCTCCCTGTCCCCCAGCTTGACATGCTTATTGATTAAAAATTCTGCACTGGCCTAAGCCAGCATATATTTGTTAGTGTTTGTGTGCTTCCCATGCAAGTTCAGACAGGCTTTCAACTGTGGAAGCCAACTCTATTCCTAAACTATTGGAAATGGTAAGGTTCCTTAGTAATTGTTTTAAACTATATGATGACACATCTTTGAACCCCATTGTACGAAGGAAAAATACCTTCTGACTGGAGAGAGGTTTCCTGTTTATGTGTGTGTTTGCTGGAATTAAGCCTTCCCCTGTGTGTTGGCTGAGTACTTTTCTGTAATCCAAAATGGCAATACGGCAAGTCACCTCCACAGTTTATTTTTTGGACAGGATACAGGTCTTTTATTTTCAAAATAGCATGGCTCTGGAGTTGATGATGAAGCACAGGGGCCTCTCAGTTACACTTCTACAAGCAGACTCAGTTAATTGAGGAGGCACACTTATAAGGGCAGCTAGATTTAAGCAGTAAGTAATTAATTTTTATTGACAATTTTATACAATGTAAGTTGTTCACTTCCCACACAGGAAGTTTTTTGCTTCAGCCAGATTTTCTTTCAGCATAAGGATATGAAATTTGCCAATATATAATTTATTTTATAAAATGGCTAGAATCGTATCTTTGGTTGTGACTGAACAGTCACAAAATTTTCTGCTTCTCTTCAGAAAGAGCAGGCCAGCAGGTGGCCTCCAGGTGGTAGCCATACTGCAGGAGGATGGCATGTAATACGTGAAGGGTTTTCAGCTGTTTAGATATGGGCAGGTGACCAAAAATATAGCATATATAATACTCTTGCCTCTTGGTGTCTGGGGTGTGTAGATTTGTGACCTTGTGGCGTGCCCTTGCACCCTACCTGCCATAGCTGAACCTCCTTCAGGGGGGAGAGGTGATGAGACTCAGAAAGGCATTTTGCCTACAGTAGTAATGAGGCTGGACCACCATGAATTTAGGCAGTAAAGTTACAGTTATTTATGAAATACAGTGTTAAGGTTTCTGGTTTGCTTCAAATAATGCTCATTTTAAACAACTGTCTGGGACTGGGAGAAACCTGGACTAATGGACTGATTACACTGAGCATTTGTTAGGGCTGAGAGCCACATGGCCCTGGTGTGGGATGTCCATACCCAGCCCCAGCTTTGCTGGCTGCTACCCCTGCCCACATCTGGCAGAGCATGCCCTCAGCTGAATTCCATCCCTTTATCACCCACCGCAAACACTCAGGCCTCCAACAACACATACGGGTCTTTGGAAACTGGCTTTTTTTCCCTGTTTTTGTGGTTGTGCCACTTTCCTGGTAAGAACCCTGAGCAAGACTGTAGCCTCATGGTTGTCCCTAGGAGTTTTGCCACTGACTCTTCATGGACAGTGGATTTAGCTCTGGTTTTGTGTGTGTCTGTACTGTATTTGAAAAATGGATTTCCTCTTCTCTGACTTTAATAGAAGGCTGATGTATCTTTTTTGTCATAAAATTTTTCTCATTAATAGTTGTACAAATTGTTTAGTCCTTTAGGAACTATCTAATTTCATCTAAATTTTGTGGAAACAAATCCTTTCTGAGCATGTTTAATGAGTTAGATGAAAACAATAATCATCTACATTTAGAATGCCAAACTTACTTATTTAATGTTTCTTAATTAATGCTTCTTTTGTTTGTTTCTTTATTTTTTCGTTTGTTTGAGCTGGATACTGAATCTCACCTTTCTTTTACTTTGTTTTGAAACTAATCTACCTAGTGAGATTTCAAACTTGATAGAGGTCTTTTGTGCCATGTGGATGCCTAGAGACATACATGACTTTTTATTGTTTTGTCTTTAGCTGCATCATAAATGAGAGTGTGTTTTGGATTGGTTGACCCAAACTAAATCACTAGACTTTTAGGACCATCAGAGATATTAATTAAGACATTGGGGTTTGCTTCTCCCCTCCTACACACCCGTATTGTGGGTGATCCCGTGAGGATAAAAGTAGCAAGTAAGCCCAGCATTCCAAGTAGGCCCAGAGAAAAGTCCCAAATCTGTGGATTGTCCCAAATCTGTGGATTGCCCCAAAGCATGACTAGAAAGAACAAACTGAAATAACTCCACAAGTTTCATTTGTCTTTGATATATGCTGGGGTAACTTAGACTTGGATTGTTCTCTATCTTTGAGACTGTTCTACATTCAAAATTGTATTAGGGTTTCTGTTTTGGGAATTATATATGCTTTTATCTATTGCTATTATATATCCTGATATCTGTTATGGGTGTTATTATATGGATATTATTATATATACTTTCTTGTATCTTCTCATCCAAATATATCAGATTCTGTTAGGTCTGAGAAAGCAGGATAAAAGAGAGTGAGGCAGCTTTGCTGAAGACAATGAGAGGTGTTGGTACTTGAATTAATGTTAAAAGTTGATTAATTGCCCTCTCCTGATGTCATTGAAAATTTTAAATTAATTACTTTAATTATATTCAGTTTTCCTGTCTATTTCTAGAGAGGGGGTACTAATTTTACATGTTATATGTCCTGTAAAACCTTTCCTCAAATTCTTTAGGTTTATTGCTTTTGCTCTTTGGATTAGAGGCCAATATTTTTCCTGAGTGAAAATGTTCCTTGTTAATACTCAGTATTCAATATCATTCTTACAAATGCCCAAAGCTGAAGTAAAAAAAAAAAAATACAATTGCAATATTAATAATCTTTTAAAGAGTAGGTAGAATGCAAACAGTAATGGGGTCCAGTAAGCAGTGAGCCAATGTGGAGCTCCCTGTGTGGTAAAGCACTTCTGCATCAGAGAAAATAATCCAAATTTCACCCTAAAAATGTATTTACCATCCATTTAGATGGGTGGAAAATGTTGTTCATGTTTGAAGATGCAATTTAGTTTGCAGCAGATGATTGAAAACTATCTTAACTGTTGTTTAACTCTTCTGATGAAGGAAAAGAAAACTTTGATGAAGGAAAACTTTGAATGCTTTGCTTTTACCTTCCTATACATGTTCAAGGATGGAGTGCTGCATGATAATGAGTTTTATCACTGTGTGTGTTTGCAGCACTTTCAAATAGTAAAATGGGGGTGTTTCCCTAGCCAGGATGTAGGTGCCTTTAGTTAAAGTCAGGGTGTAAATTCTATCACCTTCAGTGGAAACAATGCAAAAGTTGAAAACAGAGTACCCAGATGTACACTGTCTTTTATGCTTTACTTTGATTTCTTAATTTCCTAGTATTTAGGGTATATTAAGCCTATTGTAGTCAGAATCTGAAATTCCCAAATGTCTGTTTTGCCTGGTATTGCAAACACTGGCCTTACAAACAAATTACCAGAGTACATGACATGGTGGCAACATTTCACTGTGTCCTTTTCCCTTCTTAAATAGCTCCTTTTCTGGGAATGTCCTCTCCTGTGACATTTTCAAGATCTTGTCAGCTCTCCACCATAAATTTCCACAATGGGAAAATCCTATTCAATCTAGCATGGGAACCTTGCTATAAGTTTCTGAATTATCCTATGAAATTTAATATTCAATCTGTTTGTGCTTCGGAACTGCATGTTAAAATCTCATTACATTTTATCTTCCATTAAATCCCATACAATTCAGTTATTAGTTCTATCAGATTCCATTTGATTTTTTCCTTTTTATCCTGACCTTATGTATACCAAAAAGAGGGATTGCAAGGTGTGTCCATTTGTGAGAAGGGGATGATTCTCTCCTTCTCCTGGTTTTATTCAAAAAGACCTAACCAACAACGGTCACCTTTTTTTTTCCTGGGTGACTATGGAAGGCTACATGAGAGGAAGTGTTCTGAATGCAGAACATGCTAATAGAAGTTGAGAGAGGTGAGAACCAGACAGAAGGTAAGTAAAGTCAGCACAAGCATACATGAAATCACAAAAATCATTAATGACATTCTAATTGCAGAACTGAAGCCTATGATTTTCATGCAGGGCTAAAAAAAGGGAAAATACCTTGTGTGGTCATTTTCAGTTAGAAGTCCTGTTTTCCAGTTCTGTGGAGTTTTCTTTCCTTCCTTCAGAAAACACATTTACAAAAATAAGTATGTATTTGTTTTTCTTCATATGTAAGCTGCTATGATAAAATCAGCTGGGGTAGAGCTCAGAGACAACTTTGCTGCTTCCTGAAGATGGCCAAGTTGTGCTTTCGTTTGTTTGTTTTCAAATGGAGAAGTTTTCATATAACATACTTTGAAAGAACTTATTTTATGCAAATAATGCCACAATTCTCATGTTGGTGAAACACAAGCTGGGCCAACCTCTGTCTGCAGGTAAGCAGGAATGGCTTAAAAATTCCCCTGACTGCAGTGGGAGAGGTCCCTGCTTATCTGAGCAGAGTCTGTGCACCCAAAATCCCCTGCAGGGCACAAAAATAAGGTAACAACCAGTGAATTGTTTTCACAGTATAAAGACCCTTTCAGGAAGCAGCAAGGAGCAACAAGAGGTGGCTTAAAAATAAGAAAGTACCCCTTCCCCAGCTGCAAGAGGGAAATCTAAAGTTATGTTATTTACTGAGACCATCATCACATGCTGTTAACAAGGGTAAAAGCCCATCAGTCAAATACTTGACTGCTCGTGGTTTATAGGGATTTCAAAGACTTATGGAAAGATAATGCCTGTGTCCATTAGCTAGTTACTTAGAAATGCAGCGTTGGTTAATTCAGCCTTTCTGAAAAGAGTAATTATTATCTTCATTAACAATATATAAGATTTTAAAGATTTACTCTTCTGCACCTATCATTCCTGTTACATCTTCTACATCTCAGTATTTACCCTCTATCATCTATTGCTCATTTTAAATGAGGTAATATTGAGATTCTGTCATTGCCACTGATCTTCTGTCTTTCAGCCTGTCTTAAGCACCCTGTTCTCTAGTCCTTAGTCAGCTCAACTATCAAAGGAATCAATGAGAGTAATGATTGCATAGAGACTGAGGAGTCAAGTCCTGGAAAAGATGATGGCTTCACAGTGAAGGAATGTAGTTTATCAGGATAAGCACATTTGGACCTAGCTTAGGTCCAAAACAAGGCTTTTGTGTGAAAGCCAGGTGTGTAAGAGTTGAGATCTGTCCATCCTCACCCCAAACATCTGTATCTTGTTCAAATTTAAAATGCTTAAGTGAATAATTATTAATCACAGTCCATATTTTTTGTCTGAACACAACATACATGGTGCTATTAAGTAATACAATATAATTTGAATATTTTTAGTAGGAGCAGGGATGTAAAAGAAAATGTTCATGCTTAATGACAGTGACCTTTGTTCAGTGTCCAAAATATTGAATTAAATATCAACTGTTTAGTAAAACATCATGCTCAGGAGCAATTGTTTCACTATGAAGTCCTAAATTAAAAACATGCATTTACTGACCAATTTCCAATTTTACCACTGCCATTTTATTTTCCTTTTGGATAAACAGACCAAGCTTAATATAATGGGGAAAATCCAGAGAGGCTGTTTTGGCATCTAAATGGGGTTTAGAGTGAGTTCAGGGCACGAGCCCAACAAAGGGATATAAAAAGCTAACACTCACTGGCCACAAAGCTCTCAGGTGCTTAGATTAACCAGTGTCTGCATTTTTTGCTGAATATTCCCTGGATCTCACCTGAGCTGGAGTTCTGGAAGAGAAGACAGAGCAGTGAGAGACTCTCAGTCCTGGCTGGGTTACAGCTCCCAGCCAAGCTCCTTTGCAGTGCCCAGACAGGATGGAGCCAGGCACAGGTCCTGCTGCTGACAGGCAGCCTCCAGCACCACACGCCATCCCCGCTCTTCCTCCCAGCTGGCTTGGCTCCAAAGCATCAGGACAGCTTTGCCTAGGAGGACTCACATTCCACACTCTGCCTCTTCCCACCAGGACAGGAAGAGGAGGAGGAGAGTGAGGAATGGCCATGGGGTGGTGGATTGCTGGGTCTCATGGCAAAAGAGCAGGAGAGTGCAGGCAGGGACTGCAGAGAGAGGGCAGGGGGAAAAAGCAGCAGAGCCAATCCCAGGTCCCAGATTTAGACCTTTGGCCAGCCTGTTCATGCAGGGGTGACGACCATGGTTCTAAATCAGCCCCTTTAGCATACCCTTTCTGTGCTATGCCTGTAGTAAACACCAGCACTAAGCCTTTTGTGTTTTGAAGGTGTTTTGTAAGAATGGAATCATTATCCTCATTTCACCCCTAAGAGAAAGGTAAATGCCCTCTGAAGTCTGGAAACAGCCTCTTTGCTTATCTCACAGACTCCTTATCTGGCTCCAGATTTCCAAAGGAAGCATTCCAGGGTCTGAACAAGTCCAAAACCTCATTCTGGGCCCAGTATAAATGAGAACCTCTGGAGAGCAACAGTTGCACATTTAAGCTTCCCAGGTCTCTTCAAATGAGGGGAGAGGACAGGCTTAAGGAAAGTAAATGAACCAGACGAAAAATCCTTTCAGAAATAAACACACAAAAAAAGATCCCATTAGCATGAAAATCTCAGACTTCTCAGCCATCCCTCAACTCCTTCTTCAAACTACTGAGCTTTTCAGCATCTTCTGAAGGTCAACACAATATTTCAAAATAAAAACTGTGGCTGACGGACCCTTGCTGAGGGACATCTGCCAAAAAAAAGGGAGCTGAGGCAGCTGCAGATCAGCCACTCTCCTGATTGCAGCTGTGACACTGTTGCCTCTGGTGAGAGCCAGGATGTCAGATAGGCTGGTCCCAGGCCATTTTGGGATTTATGAATGCCAATTCCATAAAGTCCTTGGAAGGCGATCATGAATCACAGGTTCGCAGCAAGGCAGCGGGCGTGCCAATGAGTTGTCATTAACTCCCCTTCTAAACTGAGGGAATGTAGGGCATCAGTTAAAGTGCACTGCAATAACATAAACTTACAGTGACAAAAGCGAGGTCAGCATTAAAAAGAAAAGGTCATAACCTCCTAACCAAACACAGATGGGAAATGAACACTATCCTTGACATTGTTCCTGTTTGATTATCAAAAAGCTGCTATGAAGCTAAGTAGACCATCAGGTTATTAACTTTGGTATCAGATAATGTATGAAGCTGAGGCATAAATAAAGACCCCATTGCTTTCACTAGCAAATTTACAAACACAGCCAATTGTTTTGTTTGTAGTGTTCTTGAGTGTTTGCACCACATTTTCACTTGGGGCAAAGACCACCAAAGCTTTGCATAGAGGTGGTTTGTGTTTGGCAGGGCTGATTATCTCAAACACAGCATTACACAATCATGGTTATACGTTGTGGAGCCAGCTTGAGCGTGGAAGGAGTGCAGTCTGCTTTCCAGCACTAAGTATACATGCAGACAAAGCATGTATCAGCCCAACACAGTATCAGCCCAATGGACTGTGCCAGGCCAGACCAGTTCCCCCCACAAAAATTCCTAGATGCAAGGAGATGACTTGGAGGCAACTTAAAGTCCTCTGTACAGTGCTGACACAGGTCCACAAGCAGAGCTTTTTCTTGGTTTTTCCTTTCCCTGGATAAGCCACCCCCAGCAGGCTGAGTAAAGGAGAACTGAGGGTCTCATTCCAGCCTGTGGGCCAGTTCTCCAAATCTGTGAGCCCAGCTCAGTCATACAGATGTGCTGATCTTGCTGGGACCCTACAGAGTTTGACCATGACATCTCAGCTTGACAAGCTGTGTATCGAGCAAGGCATCAGCAACCTTTTGGAAATCCTTGACCGTAAGTTTGGTTGCTAATTTGCCTTGTGGCTCTTGGAGACACATTAACTGAGAAGAGTGAAGTCATGGCACACAGTGGCATGCTTTATGTCTGCCCACCAAGCAGAAAGCTGCTGCCTTTCAGAGGAAAGAACGGAGACAGCACAATTTCTTTTGCTTAGTATCCTAGGTATTTGTACCACACCTTGGAAGAATTCAGGGACTTCTATCAGCAACTTTCAGTTGCTGATATTATTATATTTACTATGACATTAAAAGGAAACTTGGTAATTTGGTGGGCATGTAGATCCATTGGTACCATTCTAATAAAACATACCTTATCATCTCTATTTTGATACAGTTGTCATATATAATATACTTTACCATCTGTATCTATTGACATGTAGAACTTTTTTATTTTAAGAGATTAATGTTTGGCTGTGAAGAGTTATTATCTCAGGGACTCCTAAGAACCATTAGCAGCAAATGACAATTAAACTGCAGGAAATGTCCTGCGTCAAGATCATTCATAATTGCTGATAGAACATTTAGATCAAATCTGTATGCTGTCTTGGTTACTCTTGACTATCTGCCTTTTAATCTTTTTCATTTTTATGACCCATGCCATTCCTTTAATTATCACAGTATGGAAGGCTGTTAGCTTTACAAGACAGGAAAGGCTTCCAAAATATGCTCTGCATTTCAATACAAGAATTCAGGTAGATAGCTGTTATAACTATAAAACATAAAGTAGCAAATCTAAGTGCTGAGACTAGTTGAGGGAATTGAGCTAAAACTGTGCTTGCAGCCAGGTTTGCCAACTTGGCTCTTTACAAAAGGAGGAACTACATTCCAAGGAAATCACACTGTCCCCATTCAGTACAGACAACCACAAAATGCTCAGACTCATGCAAAAAAGTTGATCAACCAGATCAACTCAGAAATGCAACTGAGTTGCTTTCTCCTACTATAAGGTGTTTCTGTGACACCAGAAACAAAGAATTGGATCTCTACACGAGCTTGTGTGATTTCCTTAGTCCACCAGGGTGTGTCTGCATTTATCTCAACTCACTAGAAGTTGATAAAGACCTTTGCTTTGCATATGTGGTGAAAATAGATAAGAGATGAATTTGTCTGTTCAAACATGAAAAATTTGACGTGACCCCCAAATATCTCCATATGCACTAACCTGACCCAGAAGACCAATATTGCTTTGTGTTATTAGTCATGACATGTACTGTATCAAGCATAGCATGTTGCTCTACTCACACACACATAGCTATTCTTCTACTTGTACTGAACCTTTGGACTGAGTAAGATGTTCATATGTCAGTCGTCAGGCTGAATTATTTGCTGCAGATACCAATCTTAAGTCTGTGCTAGAACTGGGTTTATTTTACTTCAATTGTAGTGGTAAAGAGCCACAATAACATCACAGTTATTTTCTTACTGAAGTTCCACAATTGCTGACTTGCATTTCAGATGAACAGGATGGAACAACTGTGTTGTTCGAAGTTTGCTTTCTGTTATTGCTAAACAATACGATAGTTTTTTTTAAATCCTTTCATCCTTATCATCCAGATGTGGAAAGCTGTCCTCTTCTATTTAAAGATCCAAATTCATCTGCAAATATAAGCATGAAGAAACAGTGGAGGTTCTACCTTATTTGGCGTATTTCTCTGGTTTTCAGTTGTTCTATGCATATTCTGAACTTCTAGTCCATGTTCTTTGTGGAATTGATTCCTCAGCCCTTAAAATGAGTACTACTTTCTCACATGAGAAATTTATCTCAATTGCAAGAAATGCTGTATTCCACCTATTAAATTAATCTTTTTAAGCAGTATATAGCTCTTGATCAGTTCCACTCATTTGTAATATATCAGTGAGTGTTTGCTGAGGTTCATTACAAAAGAACCAGTAGTGCCATTGTAGTCCATCACAACAAAAAATGATTAAATAATCCAGTTGTTCTAGAGACCCATGACATGAGTTGGCTTTAGGATGTTAAGTTCTGAAGCAATTCAAATAAAATACTCTACTGCACTGCAGGACACCTCCAAAAACAATGCCAAATGAGAGTAAGAATAGCATTTTCTCCACTGCAAAGGCTAGATTAGTGTTCTTGTGGTTTAAAGCCTGTTAAAAATAAGTGTGCTAGACAACAAAAATGCTTCTTTTGATAGTTGCTGTGAATTATAATGGTATATTAGACCCAGTAATGGACTATGTGTATTAAAGAGTGTGTTTTATGCAGGGATAATTTAAAAATTTTTTATATGTTTGAATATTGTAAGGAAAGGCTTACAGATCAGTTGAACCTGCTAATGAAAGCCATTTCTTCTGACACACATGACTGCACTGTGTATGTAGAGGATTTATTAATGATAGATCCTCCAGCAATTGCCCAGACTGTGCCCTGCCCAACAGTTCTTCTACATCAGCCATCTGCATGCACACACACCTCTGGGAATAGAAATAGAAAATAGAAACCTCCCAACTCTGCTATGAATGAATATATAACCTAAATTACTGATAATAAGTTATTTGACTCTATACACTGGAAAACTGAATTGTGCTAGAGTGCATACCATGCTGTAGGAAAAGTAATGTTGCCACCCTATTCGGGACGAGTGACCTAACCTAGAGCTGAAATAGCGCTGAAGACAAGGGAACATGAATTTTAACTCAGATTAGCCATTTGAATTCAACCCAGGGATAATTTGTATGTTTGCTGCTGACTTAATTTCCGTGTTCTCTCTGTTGTCTTAAGGTAACTAAGTTCAGATTAAAAACCTTTTCTTTTTACCTCTAAACTTAGAAAACAGATTGCCCTCACTAAGTGTTTTAGATATATTCAACCTTGTGTACAGATGCAATTGGTTAATTGAAAAGTCTGAGGAAGACACATCCACTGTGAGCTTTATCTGTTGAAGCTGATGCCAGTGCTGTGACAGATTTGCAGCAACTGATTCAAGTTGGATGAATGGAGCTGTTATCACCCCCTCTCATTTTCCCTGTCCTCTTAAATGATGATGTTCTCTCCATGGCACAGCCTCTGAACCACAGGGAATCAGGTCCTGCACTGGCACAGATTTTAGTCCAAAATAGCAAAGCAAACTGAAGTCTCAAGAGGAGTAGTCACTAGGGTTATTCTATATAAATTTGCCACCTCAACTCTGTCAGAGACCAAAGTAACAAGATGTACTCTCCCACTGGAAAAAGTATAAAACCATACTATCAGCTTTAAAGAAGGGAAAAGGCTACCATTTGCTGACAATAGAGTTTTTGAAACATGAATTAACATGGCTCTGCTGTTACCTAACCTGAAATGACCTATCTTAGGACTAAATATGTTCTTGTACAAACACTCTGTCTGTGGGATAGAGGACCCTGCCATTTCCTTTTCTGTAATAAAGCGAGGAAAAATGAGATGCACCAAACAACGAACAAAATGCTTTTATGTCAGCATGTTCTCTGAGCTTGTGCAGACCCATGGAGTGCTTGTGATTAGAGATAAATGGGACCCAAGTTTCTGAAATGAGGGAAAGGCAAACAAGCATGGCTGAGTTTTCTGGCTTCCTTGCATATGCCAGCTTGAACATATTCCAGAATAAGGCCAGGCCTGACTTGTTAGTACAGTTGCAAACAGTGCAAAGGAGGGGCATGATGTTCAATATTTACAAATTATCATCCAAATCATAATTAGAGGGAATGAAACTTGTAGGAAGAAGATCGCCATTGGGAAACTGTTAATGGTACAACAACACTCAAAGCACCAGTCATAGCACTCACACTAATATGACACATCATTACCAACTATTTGCAATGGTTAACCAAAATCTATTTTCTCATCAGTTTTACTGGCTACTATCTGATGAGGGATGGAAAATGAGCACATCATGACACTGGCTCATTTCTTACAAAAGGAAAAATCCATGACAGCTATTGCTCACTGATGGCTATCACAGGCCAAAACTTACAAGTCATCTGTGGACACATGAAGGACACACACACATGTGTCACAGGAAGGTCACAAAAGATTGAACAGCATCCATCATTCAAACCAAGCAGAGAAACAAAAGGTTTCCTTGTTTTCCTTCTGCAACTGATAGCGGCTAGTTCTTTGACCTGTAGCTATAGCACAAGTATTTTGGTTCTAATTCATCGAAACTCTTTAAGTTCAACAAATTACATTTGAGTGTATGCTATGGAGAGCTGTTGAACCTTTGAAGAGAAGAAAGACTGTATTTTTAATTCACCAAAATTTCTCTGCTTCTTCAGGATGTATTCAGGTGAAATGTATTTGCAGTGACCTGCTCTGAAGGTTACAGAAGAGCAGCTCTGTGCTGGAGCTTGCAGTGTAGGAATAGAGAAAGAACCTGGGTTAGATGCAGATGAAGAGAGACACCAAACGTCATGAGACTCTGAGAAAGAAGCAGCAGAGTTTATATGATGTGAGGAAAGTGAAGTACATAGTGCTCTTCATGTGATTCCTATGTTCTCCCTAAGCTATAAATGTCTCACCACAGGGCATGTTCCTTCTGGTGTCAGGCACCTTGAGAGAAGATCCGCAGGATGCTGAAGACATGGGCTGTGAAGAACCATCTTCCCTAGAGAGCTGCCCATAAATCTGAGCCGGAGCTTCCCATAGGTTGGAATCAGCAGATTTCTCTCTGGGAGGATGCTTGAAACATCTCAAAAATATACAAAGGAAAGCATTATGATGAGACTCAAATAGAAGAGAAAAGATGACTTGATTTTCATTTATTGCTCATATTTTCCTTCCTGTAGTGGTAAAATAAAGTACCTATTATTCCTGGCATCCTTTACATCACACTGAACCCCACCTTTGTTCTTACTGTTAAATTTTCCATTCCAGCCTCCCTTGCTAAAGTAGTCTAAGGTAGAATTTTTGGTCTCTAGAGCATAGATTGAAATCAATGGTGTTTTACTGAGTGTAGGCAGAGCAGACTGTCTGAGGATACTGGCCTCACATCCCAAAATATGGTTGGAGTAAAAGAATATGTCAGATAGTATTTATGGCTCTAAATACCCCTGCAGTGCACACTGGTGCTGGTTGTTGGATAATTAGGGATCTTCTTCTTCAGACATTGGAAGAATAGGGAGGATTGTAAACTGAAAACTGAGGGACCTATTGGGTGGGAAATCTATTTGGGAACATTAAAACAAGAACATAGTACAGAGTATACTGCAACAAATAAGGTGCCTGTCAAGTAACCTTCCTTTGATCTTTTTTGCCAGTGTTGGTGGTCAATCAGCCTAACCCTCATGGAACTCTTGTCCCACCCATTGCTTTGTCTCTCCACTGCAGGGCCACCTCTGTTAAGTGGGTTTAAATTTATTGCAGTAAACAATATATCTACTTCTGCCTGGTGTCAGAAATAGAGCACTTTTGGAATTTTCTGCTTAATCTAGCGTTTGTCAGAACACGTTGACTCATCAGAAGTGAATCTTCAGGAATGCATCAGTTTCAGCAGTTTCTTGGGTGGAAGTGCTGGTTGAAAAGAGGCAGACAGTCTGCTCCACTTCTCCCAGTGCTGGGACCTTCACTTTGCACTGGCCAGGCAGGATGTGAACATGATTTTTCTTGGATCATGTGTGAATTCTGGGTGTTTTACACAAACTTTGAAAGCTCTTGGTTTCATCCCAGCACAGAGCAGGAAAAAATTCACAATATCAAGATGTTACAGAGGATGAGAAGACAGTTTCCTGCCCTATACAATATGGAAGTCAGCAGTTTGTGTACTGGGACTATTTTCTAATTATAGCAATATCCTTGCTCTTTTTTCTTTTTCTTTCAAATCCAAGCTAGATTTGTTTCCAGGATTCTGTTATCACTAATTAATATCAGAAAAATGTTACTGATTTGAAGGAAGGTCTTTATCTCTCAATACTAAAAGTGTGACTTGTTTTTACCAGCTAATACTTGCAAATAGCCTGTGTTTCTGATTTTTATCTCCAACTCTCAATCATGATTCTTATCAGATAACAGAGAGGAAGAACAATTAGTTTCCAAAACCTATTATCTTGTGTAATTAAAGAGATAAACCACAGAAAGAATTCAATTGACGCTGAAATAAAACACCACAAGAATTATTGATAGATTGTTTTAACCAGTCTAGTGAAAACACTAGATTTATACACAGCTGAAACAGCTCTGGTCTATAGTAGTATTTTCATTTCCTAATGAAATAAAAAGTTGGTACAGATTCCTATTATTCAGTTTGTAATTTTCCAGATCATCTATTTTAAATTCTCTCAATGGTCACAAACATTTCTTGATTAGCAACAATTGCCTAACTATAGTCAAACTTAGAGGGATTTTCCCAAAGTATGTGATCATATTGCTGTTAGAATGAATAACTGTTTTCTCCATGAAGAAGCTAAATTTGGCTTAGCAACTGTGTCATGATGTTGACAGAAGATATCTGGTGTGACAGGGCATAGTGTGGATAGCGCACTGAAACGCTCATAACCACAGTTCATTTCATTGATCTTTCAAGGGGGTGAAATATCACACAAGTCATCTGCCTTTGGTTTTTCAAGCCACATCAAACAACTGTGTGGAAATGTAAAAGAAAAAGGGAGAAGTGCTAGGTGGTTTGATTTCATCAGTTAATGGCTGTAGGTCACATGATAGCCCTTTGTTTACAATACAACGATACGCCTGTATCTTGTAAGGCTCACCAGAGTGACTTACTGCTGTGGTACAGGGCCTAAAATAAAGCTTGCACATGCCAAGCACCACATGATGCATAAAATATTCTAATAATACATTACAAAGCCTTGTCAACACTAGGGAGAATGACTATTCCAAGAAGTAGGGCTGGCTGAAAAAAGGCGTTCTTTTTTCCAAACTGGGTCTTTATGAAAGACAGTGATTTGGGGAGCTGGAGGGAGGGAGAGAGAGGGGTTTCTTCCTTTGGTCTGGTGGAGAAGTGTCTCTTCCTTGGTTAATCAAAAAAATCCACAGAATATAAGTCCACTCAGCTCAAATCTTCACATTATTTCATGTCTTTTCTATTTCTTAGTTTTGATCAGCTGTGCTAGGAATCCGTTCAGCCCCCTTGAGAACTTGACCAATATCTTATAGCCACACGCTGAAGTGCTCCAACTGCTTTGTGTGCCGTTTTGTCCTAAGTTTCCTGGGCAGTTTTGCTTTTAGCTATGTGTACACCATCAGGTTCTAAACCGTATCAGTCAGCTGGTTTAATGGCATTGTGGAAGTAGTCCTCTCTCTTTTGCTGCTCTACAACATGCCGAGGGGTCTTGAGAAATTAATCATAAGAAAATCCTTCTGTGAATTGTTCTAAAGGCAGTGAAATGGGTACCTACAGCAATTGTAGCCGTTTCTAGTACAACTATTATGACACTAAGCAAGATTGCAACACTTCTTAAACCGAAATAGTTCAGCTACGACATGCAGCCTAGAAACGGATTTCTGTTGTCTGATAAAGTGACGGTTTAGTATATGACATATAACCAGTTTTTCCATTAAATATATTTTGACAGATTAGATCTCTGACAATGAAGCCTTTTACTGCATATCCTTCTGGGTTTATCATATTCCTGTTTGCCTTGCTGCAGAGGAGCCATGGACAATGCAAAGAAGCAGCTAAAAAATCAGAAATGAATCTTGGTGTAAAATATGATCTTCCTAACTTCATTTCAGACACACCAATTCAGAATGTAGTTTTATACAAGCATCATGTTTATATTGGAGCAGTCAATAAGATTTATGTACTAAATGAAACTCTCCAGAACATTTCTGTGTACAAGACTGGGCCTGTTTTGGAGAACCCTGACTGTGCACCATGTGAAGACTGCCGAGATAAAGCCAATTTATCTAACAGCATATGGAAGGATAACATCAACATGGCACTGCTTTTAGAAACTTATTATGATGATCAGCTCATTAGCTGTGGTAGTGTGTCCGGAGGCATCTGCCACCGTCACATCATTCACCCCGACAACCCTGCTGACATTGAAAGCGAGGTGCACTGCATGTACTCACCCCAGGCGGATGGAGAAGCAGATAACTGCCCTGATTGTGTTGTTAGTACTTTAGGAACCAAAGTTTTGGTGACTGAAAAGGACAGGTTTGTCAACTTTTTTGTTGGAAATACTGTGACATCTACATTTCAACCTCCTCATGTGCTGCATTCAATATCAGTTAGAAGATTAAAAGAAACGCAGGACGGTTTTGAATTTCTCACAGATCAATCTTATATAGATATCCTCCCTCAGTTCCGTGACTCGTATCCTATTAGGTATGTCCATGCCTTTGAAAATGATCACTTTGTCTATTTTTTGACTGTACAGAGAGAAACTCTTGACTCACAATCTTTTCACACTAGAATTATCCGCTTCTGCACTTTAGACTCAGAGATGCGTTCCTACATGGAAATGCCTCTTGAGTGCATTTTTACTGAAAAGCGAAGAAAGAGGTCCATCCGAAAGGAGGTATTCAACATTTTGCAAGCTGCCTACGTAAGCAAGCCTGGTGCAGCTCTAGCACACGAAATGGGCCTTGGGCTCAACGATGATATCCTCTATGGTGTTTTTGCACAAAGCAAACCAGACTCTTCTGAACCAACCAACCGATCTGCTGTCTGCGCCGTCTCTGTGCGAACCATCAACGAGTTCTTCAACAAGATTGTTGACAAGCAGAACATGAAATGCCTCCAACACTTTTATGGGAAAGAGAGCAAATACTGCTTGAATAGGGTAAGTGATAATTTATTTGTTAAATTTTGGGACTTTTGTTCTCTCTTTGCCTATTCCATTGCAAGGTATCCGTCCCTTCAGTTTCAGTTACAAAATGTAAGTCCCTGATCATTGCAGATTGCTTAGCATTGATGTTGATTATCCCTAAAAGGATTAGTTCCTGTAAATTGAGTATAAAAATTGCTGAGGTCCTTATGGGGCTAAAAAATGTCGTTTTTCGCTTGAAAAACTATGATGCAGATAAATGGAACATTTAGGCAGTTATTTCTTTTAATATTTTAAAAAAGTATTCATAAACATTCATATTCATGTGCACTGAAGAGTCCCTGAAAAACATCACATACTTAAAAGTATGTTAATGCTGAATCACTGCCCTTTCCAGAAAAAAAATGAAAGAGCTGGTTTGGAATATGGCATGAAGAGCCAGATTGTAATGTAGTTACTCATGCTTGGTACAGAAACGGTTCAACTGACATCAGTTTTCTGCAAGAAAGTGTCAGTGAAGTCTGTATCTGAATGAGGGTTAAGGTGGTCTCGAGTGGAAGGGTTGCATTTCTGTAAACCATGACTTCAGGAGGTTGCTTCTCTCCAACCATATGAAATTCTGTGAGCAGAAGAAGCACAGAAATTTTCCCTTTCCCTTCTGGCCAGTGTCTGTGCTGGTTTTAGGTCTTTTAAAAGAAATACAGAATCTGGGAATCAGGTACTTAGAACAGTTACTTTGGAACATGAAACATTAAAACTTTCAATCACCTGCTTATGAAGCAGGCCCCTAAATATCCTACCTGGATAACTTTCTATTCTCCAATACAAGAAATTTGGAGCTCAGAGGTGGCATGCCCCCCAGCCTTGGCATTTGGGGGATGACTGCTTATAGCAGGCTCCAGGTGTTCAACACAGATACAGGGATTGCCAGTGGATGCTGATACTGCAGCCCCAACAGACATAGCATTTCATTCCCTTTTTTGTGGGAGGGGGACAGGCAATTTTCAGGAGCTAAAAACAAGTTAGCAAACATTCAGCACAGTACCTTATCTCTCTTCACTTTGTTATTGCTGTCCTAATTTTTCATTTCAGGTAGTAATATCCTCTCTTTTTTTTTTTTTTTTTCATTTTTTCAGTTCATTTTTAACAAGAACCATTGTCCTTCTCTGAAAGTATTTTATTCTATATTCCTGGGGAATATGATTTGTGAATGACTGTCTTTAAAGCTTGTGGCCTTTAACTTATCTCATTCTGCTCTTGCCTATACACACATTTCATAAGGTGATCTCTTCAAAGCAAAGTATACCATTAAAATATTGACAGAATAATTTGCCACTTTTCACATGCTGGGAAGTACTTTCGTGTTTCAAAAGCTTTTCCAGAGTCTGCTGCTGCTTTGCATATCAGAATGAATGTCTTGTACTGCCGACATGTTTATTATAGTTGCCTGTTTTCAAGAAATGTCATCAGAGCTCTGATTTCTGCTACATTAAATTGATAAAGGGAAAAATGTTCCTATGATTTCTTGTGATTCTTTTAAATGGCATAAAGGCAGTCAGAAATGTTTGTCCTGATTGTTTGCTTAACACTGAAATATCAAGACTGTCAAGCTTTGCTGTACCGTTTCCTTTGCCTTATTCCAGAGGGCTCATTAAGGCTCCAGTAAAAAGTGTCCTTTGAGGTTTTTCAGGTTTCAACTAGCCAAAGAGATTGGCAAGAATTTGGCAACCATCTTTCGTACACCTGTTTTTCTCTGGAGTGTAAAGTAGACCTGAAGGGTTGGAATGTGAAGGAAGGGAAGGAGCAGGCAGAGAAGGAAGGCACGTTATTTCTTATGCTTGGCCCAAAAATGTCAAATCTGGTCTTTCCTGATTTTGCTGGAGATAAAAAAATAATTAATCAAAAAATATTATCAAACCCCCCAACTCTTCTTAGGCCCTTCTTTGTACATTGTAAAAGTGTACATGAGGGCATAAAACATTCTTCCCCTATTTGTAAGTCACCTTCAACTTAAAAGAAAGCTTTTATAAAATCTGAGAGTTTGTCACAGTTTATTGTTGCGAAGTTCAAAACTTGTTTTTTGTAATGTAGCCAAGATGATCTTTCTCTTTGATGTCAAGAGAATAAAACCACAGATCACTCATGCAAGTGAAAGTCACTGACCACTGCAAAATTAAGTCATAGGACAGTGAAAACAGTCCAGCAGTGAATATGGTATACCACTAACTTCAACATTAAAAAGAAAAATGAGCCTCTAGCACTCTTTGCAAGGAAATGCTCTCTGGTAATTTACAGTTAGAGTCTGATTGATGAAAGCTATTTCATGTTATCAAAAAAAGTCCCATAAGACAATTGTACATAATTTTGTTTGACTTTGGGTAGTCCATCTTTTTAAGTGGCTGTCCCTCAGGACTGTTCCATCTGAGGCTTCTAAAGGTAGAATTAGATCAAAATAAACCTGAATGATACATCCAAAGCACTTCCTCAACTTTTTCTTCTCCTATTTAAAGCAAAAATAAGAAAAACTTCCACTCATCTTGATGTAATAGGCAAAATTTGTTCTGTTTTGGCCTTGTTTCCTAAAGGAATGAAGTTTATGTGGTCATGTTATTTTAGGTCTGTCTCTCTGTTAGTTATCCTTACAGCCTCAGCAATAAGAAATCGTAAAGATGTGAATTCAGGTGTGAATCCAGAGACAGGTCCCATATAGGCTCAGGCTATGGAAACTGATGAAATTTTAGGAGTACCTTTCTAAACATCAGAAGGAGTCACAAGGAAGGTATTGCCCACCCGTGGGAATAGTTTCCATCAGAGCTTAGTTGAAGAGCAAAGTCAGCCAACCACAAGGTATAAATCCAGACAAAACTGTGCTTCACTTACTCCAGTGCTCATGGAAAACTTCATAAAATCAAAATAAAACATTTTCAGTTGTGTTTAAGTGTAATACATATTAAGCCAAAACCTTGGCTCACTGAAGTCAGAGTTAGGAAAAGTGAATCCGATGGAGCATCTGATTGATGTCAGACATACTTCAGCAGAGCTGTGACCAGTTAGTACTGCCTAATAATTTCCTTCAGGGAAGAGCTGGCTGACACTTAAATGACAGCAAGATGGAAACAGAACTGGCTTTGAATTAAAAGAAAAATTGGGAGTAATAGTAAGGAGGTTTTATTGCTTGAGTCAGGACAAAGATATCTGAGAGGTAGCTGCTGTGGGGGGTTTTGAATCACTGTTCAGGAATCTCCCACAACAAAGAGAAAACTGGATGTAGTCTTTAAGCAAAGTTTATTTGGTCGGTTAGTCATTATCAGCCCCAGTGTGGCATCCTCAAAGCAGAGGTGTGCTTAGATGAGGAGACAAATGCTGCTTACTTCATTTGCAGACATAGTCCAGTAGTGTGCATCTTTACCATGTATTAAATGGGATTTTTCATGTGAGGAAGATTAGTTGATTTTAGCCTTGACAATCTCAACTGTACATTTCAGTTGTCATTAGATAGATCAGGATTTACAGGCTTTTTTTGTCCTTTCTGCATCTCTTACGTGATAAACAATTGTAAGCCAAATTACATGACTTTAATCATTATGGACTTATATGGTAAAACACCTCTAATAATGAAATCCAGCTCTGTAAAGATCTTATGTCTTTGTTTTTTCTACAGGTAAGTTCAGGTGAAGGCCTAAAATACTTAGATCTTACAGGAAAAGAGAAGTCACAGACAGGCTTTTGCCACCATGCTCCCAGAAAGTGTCATAAAGCACGACAAACTGGTCACAACTCCTGTTAAATGAAAGGCATAAACAGTTGGAAAATGTGAAAGGAAAACAGAAGATCACCAAAACAAAAAATAAAGGGAGGGTAAAATAAACACATGGTTATGCTTCTTTATTACCATTACACACATGACAGATGAGTAAAATTAGGTTATGCTTATATTGTAATGGAAGAAAATAATTGCTGCCTTCTATCAGGAAACCACAAAGGCACTTATTGATCTGTCATCTTAAGGCTGTGTCTAAGAATATTTAATAAAATAAACAGAGACAAATAACTCTTTTGATGCCCTGTAACTGTAATATCCCACACCATTTGGCATAAAATTTTGTCAGGTTTAAAAATAACAGCACATATCTCTGATTAAAATGGGTTGTTAAAAATTACTTAGGTAGTCTCACAGCATGGAGATGTTTTTATATTGTGAGTAGAATGTGACTGAATATTTCCCCTAAAAGTCAGATACCAGAATCCATTAGATTTATCCAGTCATTTATTCCTCTGGAAGTGCTATATCAGATGGCATACAGCACTCTGCCTGGGCACGAAATCTGTTCCCATTCGTATGCAAGCTCCCCTATGGGGTTCTGACATCTCAGAACAATAAATGAGGAGGGCAGAATGATGGGCAGAGTGCACTGGCACCCTTTAAGACATGCTTAAACCCTAGTAACAAGGAGATAGGCTGCATCCACATTCCTGTTCTGCCCTCACTGCCTCTCTGCCGTGAGTCCTGGCAGTACCAAGGGTCTCCGCTGTGCCTGTACCAGTGGAGTGCGGGCAGGGTGTGCTCACCAGCCAGCTCCCCTCCAGCTTTAGCTACATGGCCACCTACCCACCTGGCCATGGAGGACCTGACTAGCGGGAACAGCCAGGCATAAGGGATTGCAGGGAGAGTCTGGTCTCCAGTTAAACTGCATGGGAGGGACACGAGTGTGTAGGGGTGAGGTATGAGCATGGCTGTGGGTCTGGGTAAGGTTATCTCAGGCTGAACCAGATTTAGCAAACACTTGGCTACGAGGTAAAGGCTGTTCCATCTCTGGGACTGGCCACATGGACACCCTCATGAGGGAGTTACTGAGAAAAGGACAAGACAAGGAAAAAGGCAGGTCGGGACGTTTTTTTTGGAAAGTACCAGACCACCCCTAGTGGCAGGTATCTTTGCAGACTCTTCCAAGCCCCAGGAGCTATGCAGTTTGGGGGCTAACCTCTCAGTCACCAATGGCTGCAAAAACTACAGTTTTCCTTCTCCTAGTGTCCAGTTAGGGACCTGTCTTTCCTTGCTTCCCAGTGCTGCTGCTTGGCATTTTATCATCTTCTTGATGAAAGCTGGATTTCTCTGTGAAAAAGTAGTATCCGTTAAACTACCATTTTCTGCAAAGGGCACAGCTCTATCAGCCAGAGTTACTAATAATGTTCCATTTCCAGACTTTTTAATCAAATTGTTCCACTGAAGGCAGGGTTCCCTATTGGTTATTAGTGTGGAAAAGTAACTCTGCTGCTTTTCTCTGGAATTGCACAGAAATCATTTCAGGCAGAAAGTAATTTTTATTTTGTTAAAATGAGTATCTGGTCATGTGGTTTTTATGTCTCAGTTTCTGAAGGCCCTTAAATAAATCTAAAGACTAGAACTGGAGAAAGTATAATTTTCTTATCCTATGTAGCCTTGCAAATTAGAAAAATTCTACAGTCTCACAAAAAGAGATGTCTAAAATGTATACTAGTAGTTATATAATACTAAGGACACTCCCTGAAGATGTATAATATTCAGATCTGAGCCTCTTTTCCTGGGTTCAGACCAAATTCTAAGACTCCTTAGTCCCAGATTAAGTTCACATCAAGTCTGCTCATGACTATTCTGCAATGGGACCATCTCAGCCCCTTCTGAAAGATCTGCTTGGATTTCTTTAAGCACAATTCCAATTTCCAGAGAAAGAGAAGCTGATTATGCAGCGTGCTGTGTGCAGATCTAAGTCCTGGATTCATCCCACCTGGCTTTGGCAGGTGGTTGACACTTCTAAGCAAGCAATGAATTTTCCTCGTGTTCTGCTGCCAAACAATGAAGAGATGCATAAGTCCTGACAAAGCAGACATCTGCCTTTCAGCTCACTCAGCACCCACCTTACCTCAGCAGTTTTCTACTTACTCTACTTATTGTGACTCAGGACCACATCTGGCCATCATTATTGCTCACTAAAGCAACAGTAGGTAATTACTATCCAGGAGAGAGCTGTGTTACTCAAACTTTCTAGGTGGCATGTGGGTTTCTGATCTCAGACAGCTTTTACATAAGAGTGGAATTATTCCTCATTTCCAAACATGCAAGTAAAACCAGAATCAAATCCCACAGTAAATAAAAAAAAATAATAATGCCGAAGCAGAAGATCCGTGGCATTAATGGTTCAGAAAGCAAGTGTAAGCCATGTGAAATTATTACTTGCACTGTCTACAGGGTGTGTGAAAACAAAGAAATGCTAAAATAATGATCTTGCAGGAAGTGATAATGACAGCTTAATTTTCTTAAGGCAGATGTCGCCTGCTTTTATACACAGCCTGTGGAAATTAGGGCAGATTGCATGATTTTCTTCTAGTTTCTTGAATTCTTTCTGTCCCACACATGTCTTGCACCACTGTTTTGGCTAGACATGCTGCTGTTATGCAATGTTTTGTTGGAATAAGGGTCTCCACACTTAGCATTATCTTTGGATAGCTGGTCTAGATGGAATTCCTAGCTTTTCTATTTTACCACAGCTTCCATGTCAGTAAGGACTTCTATGAAAAATGCACCTAATAGACACTACAAATGTGCAGCAAAACTGCTTTCATCAGCACAATATCTCCAATGCATTACTTTATTTCTTAAAAAATGTGCAATTAGTCAACACCTCTTCTTTGATAATCTCTATACTCAGTTAAATGCTAAATTAATATAAAGGAAATCAGCAAAACACAAAGATTACTTAGGTCCATTTTGTCTGCTGAATCAATAGGATTTACTTAGTGCTAATGCACTAACCAGATTATGAGAACTAATGCAGTACTGTTCAATGACAAAAGCAAATAACTCTTTGAATGATCTTGACAAAAGAACATGAAATCATCTTAATTTGTATTAACTAATTACATTTAACATAGATGTTTTTTACCTATTACCTTAAGTGGAGCATCAGTACAGTGACTTCCCCCATCTCATTTTAGGAGTAGGTCAAAGCAACAAGTATTAAGAGCTACTGAAATTATATTATGTGAAATTTTACACTGATGGAGTTCTTTTTAAAATTTTATTCTCAGAAAGGGACATTCTTTCTCTGTATTCCAATATAAAAATCTTTGAATTGCCTTCAAATACATGAGGAGTATTGGAAGAGGAGGAAGGAAGAAGAGTGAAATATTTCTTTGTTTAAAACAAAAAGAGGAAGAAACTCTTTTACCTTTTAAAGTAAAGCTTCATGGCCTCAGCAGAAGTTCTTAGAAACAGAGAACCCAGTCCCCTGTCCCAGACGTGTTCTGTCCTGCATGAACACTGGACTGAGTTCACAGCACCCACACACCCTCAAGGTGTTGTTCACCAGTCAAGAAGAAACCAGAAGCACTGTGTCTCTGCTCCTATGGGAACTGTTTAGCACATGAATTGGCTTCCACTGGCAAAATTGTGCCCTTCAATATGATTAATTTTTCCCTTCCTTAGGATTACAAGAATCATAATTACCATGATGATGATCAAGTCACTCTCAGACAACTACTTGGCTTCATTGAATTATTTGGGCCAGAATTACATTATTGTGTTTTCAACAGAGAGAAGCAGTGATCAAATGCACTTCTCATCTGAAGAGAAATAATGCAAACTACCCAGAAAATTAAGGTGTATCAAGAACAGCAAAGCTACATTGGCTGAAAATACATGGAAATATTTAGAGAGGAAAATATGATAAGGTTCTTCTTTGTTCCTCATGGTTACTTTTCCTGTTCAGAGTCTGCTGTACATGTAAATTCTTCACCATTATGTGTTTGATTCCAATAGGACCCACTCTGAAAACTGTAGTTTGATTATTCTTCTTAATTCACTGACTTCCGCAAGAGACAAGGAACTTATACACTCTTTTAGGTTTTAATGGTCTTGGTAACCAATTTGTTATGTAGAATCACCTATTCATTCAGAAACTCTACAGTAGTTTCTTTGGAAAAAGATTTTTGCCATTTGCAGACATCTGGATCCAGGTCATTTAACAATAGCTTATTTTTCTCTACTCCATGTTACACCACAGACCTTAAGGGTCTTTTCCAACCTAAGGGATTCTTTGGTTCTATGAAAGGAGAAATGCTGTTGGCTCTTTTAGGTGACCACTTCTCTTGAGGGAGAATCCCAGAGTTCATAGCAGAAAAAAATGTTGATACTTAGAATTCTGATTCTTGACAGCCAGCAAGTTAAAAGTCATATAAACAAACCAGCAGGAAATAAAACTCATGCGTATTCCTACTTTCATTGAGCTTTACATCATGACTGCACTATTTTATGATTGGCACTAGGAAATATCACCTAGTTACTTTCAGACCATTTCTCCAATTTGTCAAATTAAATTTTAATTTTAATGTTGTCATCCAAGTGGCTCACAAGACAGTATGAAATGTTCTGCAGTGATTAAGTCACTGATCTCCAGTTTATTCAAGACATTAAACATAATATCAAGACATTACACATAATATCACTTTCTATATGAGCACTGCACTTAACTAAGAGCAGGTTTTGACCAGCTCTAGAAGAACGAGCCTGGAGGAATGTTTCTCCAATTTGCAGTCACTGCAAATTAGAGAAAAGCTCACAAAAATAGATTTGGATTTTTTTTCCCCTGGGTATAGTATTTGGACTAGAGACTAGACTTTTGGATCATTTTTCTGACACCGACCTAATCAGGTATTTTTCTGAGATTTTTCACAAGTTTTTGTAAGAACTCCTTCCCCAATTTGCACTTTTGACTTCAAATGTGCAACTCTGTCTGAAATATATTATTTTTATGCTCACTGAATATGACATCAGTTAGCTGCAAAACAGTGACAGCTCCTGATAGCTCAGCTCAGCAATGTCTAGAGACATTTTTGGCATGTTTGTCTTCTGTGGACCAAATCACGGGTAAATTCCAGAACACCACAGCTTCCCGTATGAACAAATAAGATAACATTAATTATCTTCTAGCCTTCTGGACGCAGCTGTAAGGCAGGGCTTGCTCACACCTCACTGCATTCCAGCAGCACACCTGTGCCAGCTTAACAGTAACAAAGCCCTCTCTGTGCATCACAGGCACGATTGGCACCTCTTGTCCTACAAGAGAAGCAACGTAGCTGAACACAGGCACTTACCCGTGCTCTAATCGCCCATTTCAATAGTTGTGTGATTTCTCAGTGGAACTTGGCATGATATCCAGAGTGCATCATCTGACATCAGTTATTTTTCCACACTGACAGCCAAATGGATAGTTATGTGTATACTGGGAGGCAGGGAGGGAGGGAGAGAGAGAGAACCAGACTTAAAAGTGTTAATTTAAAGCAGCATGTTTCACAAAGTTTTCCCTGTTATCAATCTTCCTTTAGTTTTCTAAGTAGCCTTTTAATCTCTGCATTTCTACTCAAAGATCAAAGCCTTCCCATTTCTTGAACAGCCAACCCTACATTATGGTTAATCCATGAAGTGCCAGGTTTTTAAGAACCGTATGTGTAACAGTCTGCAGGTTCTTCAGCAGATAGACAAAATTATGGCATCTCTGAGGAAGGTTGAGCTGACTTTGTGGCTAGCTGACTTTGGAGAAGCTAAGAAAGGTGTCAGGGTAAGCAGGAAAATCTAGCCACTTTTTCCAAAGAGCTTGAACAGCGTTTCGTGAGGCAGCATGTTAGGATGTTTGAATTGTGCTGAAATGACTATGTAGGAGGAAGTACTTTAAGCTTAGCATAGAAATATTTCTCTCCAAAGTCTTTGCTTATGGAAAAAAGCAGTTACAGGAAAGAGCAAAGATCCCATGTTGGGGGAGGGTAAAATCAGAAATCTGCCTTATTTCAAAAAGCATGAAAACTGTACATCTTTCTGCACTTGAACAATTCATACTCATTGTATGAGTAAGCTGCACAGATGTTTCAGAAATACTTTTACACTGGGTAGGATATGAGTGCAACAGACTACAGCTTTTTGCTTGTTTGGTGGCCAAAACAAAGAAAAGCCAAACTTGCCCATTGATGGTTTAACCCAGTCAAATACTGGGTTAAAAAAATAAAGTGTATTCAGTGTTCCTAGTTCAAAGTATTAGTTCAATTCCTGCTGAAAATACACTGTATATTAACAGTTAATAAGAAAACTAATACAGTAAAACCTTTAGTATGTGGATAACCAAACTGTTAAGTCACTGCTGTACCACATCTAATTTAGAAGCCCTCTTTCTCTATCACTAAGACACTGCACAGAGATTTCAACTGCTCATTTGGTCTGATGTAGGCTTTCACCTAAATGCTACAGTAAATTGACAGGGCACCTTCAGAAAAGCTGGCACCGTTGCTGACTGCGACTCCTAGGGACCACAGAAAACCTCACCTGCCAGTGCTGTTGCTGGGCTCAGCTCAGAAACATCACAGTTCAACAGCTACTAGGTTGAACATCTCATTGATAATATTTTCAATGCCTTGGGTTTCAGTCCAGAATTCACCAGTTAGGCCAACAAAAATTCTCCATTCATTGCTTTCTTTTTCATACTTTGAGGAAAGACATCTGACTCTAGAAAAGAAAACAAAATTTTACTCCTACATGCTCTTTAAGGGTACTATGCAGATCTATTTGACTTAGTAACAAGATTCTTGACTATCTTGAAAAGGTTTCATTCAAGCTTCTTAAAAGATTTTTTTAAAACCTGTTTTTAAAACATATTTTGTGACAAAAAACAAATCAATTAAAAAATAGGAGAAATTAAGCTCACTATTGATTTCAACAGAGGGAACCACCATAAGATCCTTTATAATCTTTCTCAATGTTTATTCATAAAGTATGTCACAGTGGGAACGTGCTACATGACTTCCAAATTTAAACTGGTTAAAGATAATTTAAGAGGTTCCTGGTTATTATCCTTATACAATGTCCCCAAAACAGATGATGTAATATCAATAATAATGAAATTCTCAGTTAATAGATTACTATTGAATTGTTAGGAGGTTATATTCTTCTTCGGAGATAACTTAAAGTGTATTGTTCAAGACTTTTTCCAATGAAAATTAAAAACATGCAATCTCTATTCCCCAAATGACAGAGAAAATCCTGCAAATGCAGCTGTTATTTTAGTACACTCAAGGCATCTAGAGATCAGATGAAATAGTGGATGAACCATAGATGATCAGTACAATAATCTGAGTAATTATCAAAATCTGTCTTTCCCTTAGTTTCATTTAAACACACAATCAGAAACCTTCTTTTCCTAACTTATCTCCCTTTTCTTTCTCTGGCTTCTTCTCCACTTTAGTGTCTTATCTCTGGAAAAGGTGGTGAAAATAGAGGGAGAAGAATATTGGAAATTGTTATTTTAATGTAAAAAGTCATGTTGTTGTTAGAGAATAATTTTTTAGGAAACTGTTTTAGAAGTAGGTGTGTCACTGGGCAGGCTCTGCAGTACAAGAATTCTCAGACTTTTGGAGAAGCAGCATTAAGGAAGTCTCTATGAGAAAGGATACCTTGATATATGTGCTTATACATGTATCATCTAGTTAAATAAAGACCCTATGTCTTATTCCTGCAGACGTGATTTTAAAAGTTAATAGAAACATTCCCATAACAGTAAGAAGTTTTTGCCTTCCTCATGGAACATCATGACTGATGAAGCAATTAAGTTTGAAACATCTTAAAATACTTTTGGTCGAATGCATTTGTGCTAAATGACTTCATTCTGACAAAGATCTATTGCTACTCGTAAAGACAGTACTCATCTGTACTTCATTTTCAAACAGGCTTTTTCAAGAAATGCTTCGTACTGCAGAGCACAAGATGATGAATATCGCTTAGAAGTTACGACTCCTCTGCAGAGGGTTGACTTGTTCATGGGCCAGTTCAACAGTGTCCTGTTGACTTCAATATCTGTCTTCACCAAGGGGAACCTTACCATTGCTAACCTGGGAACTTCAGAGGGCCGCTTCATGCAGGTAAATATTGCCATATTACTACAATAACTTCACTATAAAAAACCATGCTAGCGTTTAGCAGGATGGTGAAAAGGGAGGAGAATTATTACTGCAGTTTAAAAGGGCATTAGAAAATTGAAATTACCAAATAAAATACAGCTTCTGGAATATAAGTAAAGTGTCTAATAGAACATTCAGTATTTTAAGTGTTTACCTGGAGTTTGTGGTTTGAAACAGTGTCTGAGGAGCAAATTCTACCATGATCTCCAGCTGTCTTAGTTCACAGAACAATTCTGGTCCATACAAACAAGAGTTCTTTCAAGAAGACTAACTGAAAGCACTGTCTTGGATAGACATCAAATATGCCTCAACCCCAGCTGGGGCAGAAAGGTCTAAAACAGTAACTGATCATTCAAACAGCTTCAAAAATACACTTTGTATGTATCTACACTTTAGAGGATCAGATTAAATCTACTCAATGTAAAATGCCAAGACAGTTTATAATGTAGAAGCAAGAGCTTCAGCATTAGTTGTTTCCATATACTGATCCACTCCTCTGGCACCAAATTCTTTGCTAGTGTACCCATAGCCTATGACTCACAGCTGTAGAATTGAGATTAGCTCCTTCTCCACCTACTTTCAAGTTTCTCTGAATGTGTATTAGATTTTCAGGCTCTTGCTCACTCCTATCTCACTCTGTTCTTTTGGATTACAGTTCTTCCTGTCCTAAAACAGGTTTTTCATAAAAAAGTGATAATCACCCTCCTGAGTAGTCTGTCTCCCTCCACTAAGTACATAACTAATCTAGACAGGTAGATTGTACATGACTACATGACTTCATTGTAGGTGACTAATGAAAAATATAACACATACAAGCAGCAGTCTTTTAAAACCTTGGCAGTCAAAATCAAACACCAGAAGACAAAGACAAAATACTTTGATTTCACCCAACTTATTTCAAGCACTATCATCCTGTAGTAACTTCCTTGGAGAGCTTGGCTTCTCCAGCTGCCAGAGTCCAGCCTCGATGTGCATCTCAGCCTGGATCCTTCTTGCACCCAAGGACCTGTGTTATTTCAATTTACCAGTACTATTTGTCTTCTAGAAAACTTCCTGAAGTATTGACAGCCTTCTGGCCTTCTTGTTCTGTAGGCTGTAGAAAGTCATCAAAGGTAATGAGAAGATCACCATTTGCTGTGCCATTCCAGTTTTCCCATTTCCCATAGAAAATTCTAATTTCCATTAGAAAATAGTTGGGCACATGTAGCCTTTAATGGAACTAAACCTTTCCTTTCTTCTCTCCCTTCCCCTCCTTTTCTTGCCACATGGAGTGCACAGAGTTATATATTGTTCTCAGTATATGCACCCTGTCTGGATAAAGGGAATCCTACACCTGCAGTCTTCTGCTCAGACTGGACACAGAACCAGCTGCATAATGCAAATTCTGTAATGCTTCTACAGGCAAGGAGTTCAAAGTGAGTTGCCACAAAGAACAGATGAAAAAGTAGAGAGAAGCATGTTTCTCTTCCCCCCCCGCCCCCACCAAAAAAAAGAACAAAACTTTCAGTGACAGCCCTGCCAGTTTTACCTTAACTTCCCATGATGACCTTGGTAAATTTAACCTGCAGTTTGTCTTCTGTGCAGGAGAGGCAAATGCTAAGAGCTACACACTGAGCATGGGCCCAAACTGCACTCTGTTCTTGGAAGCAGATACTGATTCACACAGCAAAATGAGCAATTTGTTTAACCTTTCTGAAGTAATTTCCTTATCTACAAAACACAATTAATAACAACTACTCTCTTACTCACAGTATTACTTCTGGGCTGTCACAAAGCTTTTAGGAAGGTTTGGTAGAAAGCACAAGGGAGCATTATTTTTATTTATAATGTTCTTTAAATTATTCATTCAAATCCTGCAGCACACACTTCATTCAGATGTTTGCCCAGCTCAAGGAACAATTAAATATTTCCAGAATACATTTCCCATTCCAGGTTCAGTTACAGATCAAAAGAAAAGGCTATTGTGTAAACTGCACATGGCCATTAGCAGAAATATTCTCATCATTGAATCAGACTGGCTTCAGCTAGAGGGGGAAGTCAGCATTGGGCTCATATTGTACTAAATCAGAGCTCTTTCTTTGAGGGTTGGGTGCAGCTAGCAGGAGAATAAGCATACTGACTACCTTTAATATATTACCTCCAAATAAAAGGTTAGTTTTATTTGTTTTGTCTTTAAATAATTTTGGAAGGGGTAGCAGATCTGTAGGATACAGAAGACAGATTTTTGCAGATTTTAATGTTCTCTTTTTTTTTCTCTAATAGTGATCTAGGAGTGCTTTCAAACATGTTAATTAGGAAATGCCCAACTAAAGTAGATTTGTAGTGTTTCTATGGAAATATAGCTATTAACAGCAATGAGATTTAGATCATTAAAAATTAAGCTATTATATGACCATTACTGAAGTAAAATGGGTAAAAAAATCAGGTTAATCTAACAATGGCTTAATTCATCAAAAAGATATCCCCAAAGACTTCCACACATTTTTAGCAAAGAAATGTAATGTTCTTTTTTGTTTCATTCACAAATCTGTTGGAACATATCGCAAAGAATCCTCAGCTCTTCACTTCTTTTGCACAGTCATTTGCACTGATATTTTTAGGTCTTTGTACAAGCAAATATTGAATTCTCCTGTGCAATCTCCTTGTAACTTGTAGCTATTCAAAGCTGACTTCAGATACAGTCATGCTTTCAGAGAAAATTAGTTACAAAATTCTACCTATCAGGGTGCCTGATTTAAAACTGGTTGTTTTGTTCTAGTATTTTGAGAACATATTATCATGCCAACTATTTTAAAGCAAAAGAAAAAAATATTCATGTATAGCTNCTTGAAAACTTATTGATCTTGTCATCTAAATTGAGTTGAAGCTCCAAGCCTGCGCTGTGGAAGCCAGTAGGTGCAGCAGCAAGCTCTTGAACCTGAGAGAAATTTATTTGAAAATGTTTCTCATATACCCCCCATTATACTTGCTTATACTTGATCAGCAGCCAACCACTTGAGTCTGTCTTTTTTTTTTTCTTTCCTCTTTCCTGTCATCTTTTCATCTCCTTTTGCTTTTCTTCTACTCATCACTTTCTACCTTCCTGCATTCCTCTTGTCTCCAACTCTATTTCTATCTCCATCTATTTTTATCTCTTTACCTCATGGCTATAGCACAGCATTGCTGCAAAATTCAACAGATTTAACATGTACGTTTTTCCTTCTGTAGGTGATGGCTACCAGATTCTGGGGTTTTGATATATTTAGGGATTTATCACAATCAATAGTTCCTAACTTAACAAGTGATTCCCCCAAAGCTTGTAGCATTACCCATCAGAATTGCTAATAACTCAGAACATAGCCCACATTTTACTTATTTAAAAAAAGCTTTCTAAAGAACCAGTAATAATCAGAATGCAAAAGCAGGTATGTTTTATCCAACCAAGGAATACTCACCTGTTGTTTTCTGCTTTTAGTTTGATAAAATAGAATTATTCACTTGAACAGCTTTGGAAAGCACTAATACTGGAAAGTAAATGTAGGCTCATTCACTAATTGTTTATTGTTTTTCAGCCAAAATCTGGAACAAAAATAAAATTAATCTGGATGGTCCAAATACAGAAGATGCATGTGTTCTTCTAAGGAGGATGATTAGGGCCATGAGGTGAATTCCAGATCTCTCCTGAAAAGTACTGCAGCCCATTCACATACTGAGCATGTTTTGGCTGCCTCAGAAATGTCAAATCTGTATTTGGCCATGAATAGATTGGAGTTTGTAGTTTACTAAATATTGTGGAGTTTCTGTTACAAAACAGACCAGTAATAATTTTTCTAAGACAGCTGACATGCATGAGACAGAAAAGAAAAATGGTTTTACTTCCTTCCTAAGCTGGAGCCTGACAACAAACTTTTTTTCCCCTTCTCTTTTTTTTNGGAAATACCAAACCTTACTATATTTAGACAGTTTGGTTTCTGACATAAATTTCAGTACTAGCAGCCATCCATGAGATTAAAAGCAGTAGTAATACAGTATCTCTGTTTTTGACAACAGCACCCTGAAGTGTCCAGATAGGCATCAGTTTGGTGAAAGTAATGAACATTTGAATCACATTTTTGCTGTATTAATTTAGGGTTTCTTTTAGTTGTTATGAAAGATCTGGGGGGGG